>CM062494.1:23404194-23483143 GCA_031479575.1 Coregonus ussuriensis
GGATAGAATGATGATTGCTCTAACTTACAGCTAAACAAGAGAACACGAGGTTAGCTAAGTTAGCAATTTTCTCTCAACTCTCAAAAATGGCTAAAACAATTCACGACACAGCTTGATTAAATGTACGTACACTCATCATATAATATTCATACAAGTTACTATGTGCACTGAAACGTTTTTATAGTTTTAAAACAGGTATATCAAGTTTATGTCACGCCGAAGTGAACACGTACCTCTCCCAGCCGAATACAATGCAGACTGAGAAAAGCGATGACATCCCCTCCGCATATAACCAAACCAACTCTAGAGGGCGCACTTACACAAACTAACTCTCCCAATATCTGTAGACTACACGAAATGCTGAACAATACAATATTTTGGTGAAATCAACTCACAAAATAAAATTAAAAAAGATAGAAAAATGAACCAGTTGCAAAAATCAGTAATTCTTTGACCTGTTACATAGGGTTAGTTGGAAGGGTGTTTTTTTTTCCCTTTCCGGTTTTGTATCACAAAGCATAATGGATTTATACGATAGTCAGTTGGGGGCGGTAATGCAACATTTATTGGATGCCAAACCGCCGTTTTAAACCCCATGAAGAAGAAGAAAGGGACCCACTACGACGCTGTGTGTCAAAACGATCACCTTTGTGTCCGTTTCAAATGTATTCCTACTACAGGTATGTAATAGCGCTCCTGTTTAAACTTTCTAATATCGAAAGAACATGTCATAACATGCTAGTTAACAAATACGTCAAGGTATTATCACGCTTTTTAAAGGTTTTATGACGTGTTATTTTTGTGTCAAACCGAGTGAGTGAAGAAAGGAAGAACGTGATAAAAACATAGCTAACGTTAGACTTTGGGTTTGATTTGAATGTAAAATTAATGTACAGTTCGTCAAGGTAATGTCATTAAAGAATCAATTTATTTGAGATTTCATAAAGAATCCCATTTATTTTTGAGATGTCTGAGTTCGTTTTATATGTTATTGGTTTTCTGTAAAATGTCGTTGACGAGCTGGTAAAATGGCGGCGCCCTCTCGGTCAATAGTGCGGTCATGGTTAGGCTAGAAGGGATCCAGCTTTTGTCAAATTAACTTCATATTTCGACTTTTAGAAGCAGGTTTAGGATAACTTACGCAGCAGTTTAGGATAATTGGGTTATGAAAAGTGTTAGTGTTAGCTAAAAAATGCAAAGAAAATCAACCTTGTGACTGTAATTTGACAAAAGCTGGATCCCTTCTAGCGATGTTCCCAAAGCCCTAGGGACCTCATTTATAAACTGCGTACATACAGAATATACACAAAACATGCCAGTGCGCCAGTTTCCCACGCAAAAGTTGGCACTTATAAAAATGAACTTGACTGACTTGACGTGAGAATGTGTTTCACCTTTCCGCAATCTTTAGACCAGGGCTCTCCAATCCGGTGTTCCTGGAGAGCTACTGTCCTGCGGGTTTTCACTCCAACCCTAATGTAGCACACATGATTCTAATAATGATCTGGTTGATAAACTCTTATCATGTTAGTTACAAGCAGGGTTGGAGCAAAAACGTACAAGAACAGGAGACCTCTGCTTTAGACCATACTACGCACAGTTGCTAGTGGTTGGTGTATTGCTTTGCAAGCAGGCAATCAGCCTAGTATTTCGTGCAAAAGGGAATAAGATGGACACGTTTGTTTCGAAAAAAAACTTTCAACAGGTTAGTAACAAGATCCAAATCGTTTGCAGCTGGTGAGAAGAGAGAACATACATTTTTTTTGTTTGTCTTTGCATTTCTAAAATAATTAGAAATCTATTTCCACTAGGCTATGTTGTTTTATTTCCATGATCAGAATATTTTTTTTTTTTTTTTTTTTTTTTTTTTTTTTTTATTCCTCACCTTTTCTGTGATGGGTTTTCTACTCACGAGGTAGTCTGTAGGCCTACAATAAGTTAAGTAGGATACATTCTTCTCCGTCTCTGTTTAATTGGACCTACTTCACAGTAGTATACAAATAACGCGCTATTCATGTATTTGTGCTCTATGCCTCCTGATCCGGGAGCGCAGTTTATTAACGATGGAACTGACTATTGTTAAGCTTCTTCTGTATGTATGTGAGTAATGTAGTTAATTGTAATAAAAAAATGTCTCAAGTAGACAAATATTTCATTTGTAAATTAATATATATAAAAAAATATATTTATATATAAAATATACATTTTTGTGACCTAAATTCCTCACCTTTTTGGCCATGATGGGTTCATATTGCAATCAGTATCCTACAAATTACCATTGGCGCATCTCTCATTTTAATTGGGCCCCTATTAGATAACTATTTTGCTCTAAATGAATAAGATGGGGAGCGTGGTTTTTATAACATACAGGTGAACTGACAGTTTGCATTGAAGTGTGCATGGCTACCACTGTAAGTGGGCTCCCGAGTGGCGCAGCATCTCAGTGCTTGAGAGTCGTCAGACTACAGACCCCCTGGTTCGATTCCAGGCTGTATCACAACCGGCCGTGATTGGGAGGCCATAAGGGCATTGGCCGGTGTAGGCCGTCATTGTAAATAAGAGTTTGTTCTTAATTGACTTGCTAGTTTTAAATAAAGGTTAAATAAAAAATATAAATAAGTAGACAATGTTTCAGAATTAACGGGGCAATGCAAAAAAACATCGGTTAGAGGGAAACGAGCCCAAACATTAGGCCCTACATGATCAAACAATCAAAAATTTTTTGTCTTTCAGAAACATCTTTGTTTGTCAGATAGCCTAGGCCTACTGCAAAAGTTAAACTCTGCATCAAATCAAATGTTATTTGTCACATGCGCCGAATACAAAAGGTGTAGACTTACTGTGAAATGCTTACAAGCCCTTAACCAACAATGCAGTTTTAAGAAAATAGTTACTAAATAACAAAAAGAAAAAAAAGTAACACAATAAAATAACAATAATGAGGCTATATACAGGGGGGGTGGGGTGGGGGTAACGGTTTTTATTTTACAGAGTCAATGTGCGGTGGTACAGGTTAGTCGAGGTAATTTGTACATGTAGGTAAAGGACTTGGTAAAGTGACTGCCCATAGATAATAAACAGCGAGTTGCAGCAGTGTAGAAAAGTGCTGCAAATAGTTGTGGGTGGCCATTTTATTAATTGTTCAGGAGTCTTATGGCTTGGGGGTGGTAGAAGCTGTTAAGGAGCCTTTTGGACTAGACTTGGTGCTGCGGTACGCTTGCTGTGCAGTCTTATGACTTGGGTGACTGGAGTCTTTGACCATTTTTTGGGCCTTCGGTCTGACACACCGCCTAGTAAGTATATAGGTCCTGGATTAGCTGGATAGCTGTGGTCCTCTGTAGCTCTGCTGGTAGAGCACGGCGCTTGCAACGCCAAGGTAGTGGGTTCGATCCCCGGGACCACCCATACACAAAAAAAAATATATATATGCACGCATGACTGTAAGTCGCTTTGGATAAAAAAAAATGTGTCTGCTAAATGGGCATGGATTTTATTATTATTATTATTAATTATTATTATTATAGCAGGAAGCTTGGCCCCAGTGATGTACAGGGATGTACGCACTACCCTCTGTAGCGCCTTACGGTCGGATGCCGAGCAGTTGCCATACCAGGCAGTGATGCAAACCGGTCAGGATGCTCTCGATGGTGCAGCTGTATAACTTTTTGAGGATCTTGGGGACCCGTGCCAAATCTTTTCAATCTCTGAGGGGGGGAAAAGGCGTTGTCATGCCCTCTTTACGACTTTCTTGGTTTGTTTGGACCAATATTAGTTTGTTGGTGATGGAGGACACCAAGGAACTTGAAACTCTCGACCGCGCTTCCACTACAGCCCTGTCGATGTGATGGGGGCGTGTTTGGCCCTCCTGATCATCTCCTTTGTCTTGCTCACGTTGAGGGAGAGGTTGTTGTCCTGGCATCACACTGCCAGGTCGCTGACATCCTCCCTGTAGGCTGTTCTTGTCGGTGATCAGGCCTACCATACCGTTGTGTCGTCAGGAGCAAACTTAATGATGGTGTTGGAGTCGTGCTTGGCCACACAGTCGTGGCTGAACAGGGGAGTACAGGAGGGGACCATAAGCACGCACCACCCCTGAGGGGCACCGTGTTGAGGTCAGTGTGGCAGACCATGTGTTGTTGCCTACCCATACCACATGGGGGCGGCCCCGTCAGGAAGTCCAGGATCCAGTTGCAGAGGGAGGGAGTGTTTAGGCCCAGGGTCCCTAAGCATAGTGATGAGTGTTGTGGGCCACTATGGTGTTGAACGCTGAGCTGTAGTCAATGAACAGTATTCTCACATAGGTGTTTCCTTTTGTCCAGGTGGGAAAGGGCAGTGTGGAGTGTGATTGAGATTGCGTCATCTGTGTATCTGTGGGGTGGTATGCGATTGGAGTGGGTCTAGGGTTTCCGGGATGATGGTGTTGATGTGAGCCATGACCAGCCTTTCAAAGCACTTTTTGTCATGGCTACAGACGTGAGTGCAACGGGCGGTAGTCATTTAGGCAGGTTAACTTAGCTTTCTTGGGCACAGGGACTATGGTGGTTCTGCTTGAAACATGTAGGTATTAAAGACTCAGTCAGGGAAAGGTTGAAAATGTCAGTGAAGACACTTGCGAGTTGGTCCGAGCATGCTCGGAGTACACGTCTGGTAATCCGTCTGGCCCGCGGCCTTGTGAATGTTGACCTGTTTAAAGGTCTTGCTCACATTGGTAATGGAGGGAGGGTAATCACACAGTTGTCCGGAACAGCTGGTGCTACTCTCATGCATGCTTCAGTGTTGCTTGCCTCGAAGCGAGCTTAAAGGGCATTTAGCCCTTCTGGTACGCTCGTGTCACTGGGCAGCTCGCGGCTGGGTTTCCCTTTGTAATCCGTAATAGTTTGCAAGCCCTGCCACATCCGACGAGTGTCAGAGCGGTGTAGTAGGATTCAATCTTAGGGGGGGCTCCTGATATTAATGTTTTGGCCTGTTTTGATGGTTTGTCTAAGGGCTCATAGCGGGATTTTTCTTATAAGCATCCGGATTAGTGTCCCGCTCCTTGAAAGCAGCAGCTTAGCCTTTAGCTCGGTGAGGATGTTGCCTGTGTAATCCATGGCTTCTGGTTGGAATATGTACGTACGGTCACTGTGGGGACGACGTCGTCGATGCACTTATTGATGAAGCCGGTGATGAGGTGGTATACTACTCAATGCCATTCGATGAATCCCGGAACATATTCCAGTCTTTGTGATAGCAAAGCAGTCCTGTAGCGTAGCATCCACGTCATTTGACCACTTCTGTATTTTTATTTTTTTTCTCTGGTTTGCACGTGACAAGCTGGTTAGAAATGAGGTAAAATGGATTGAAGTTTGCCTGCAATTAAAGTCCCCGGGACCAGAGTAGGTGCGCCGTTGTTTTTTTCTTCTGGATGAGAATTTTCTTGTTTGCTTATACAGCTCATTGAGTGCGGTCTTAGTGCCCGCGTCTGTTTGTGGCGTGGTAAAATAGACGGCTACGAAAAATATAGATGAAATCTCTATCATGAGGTACTCTATCTCAGGCGAGCAAAATCTCGAGACTACCTTAATATTAGACATCGCACACCAGCTGTTTCTGACAAAATGTACACACACGCCCCCACTCTCGTCTTACAAGACGTAGCTGTTCTGTCCTGCCGATGCACGGAAAACCCAGCCAACTGTATATTATCCGTGTTGTTGTTCAGCCACGACTCGGTGAAAGTAAGATATTACAGTTTTAAATGTCCCACTGGTAGGATAGTCTCGAACGGAGCTCATCCAGTTTATTCTCAGTGATTGCACGTTGGCTAATAGAACGGATGGTAGAGGCGGGTTACCACTCGTCGAGGAATTCTCCAAGGCACCCTTTGATCTCCCTATCGCCCCCTGTATCTCCTTATTTTCTTCATTCTGAATGACAGGGATTTGGGCCTCTTGTCCGGGAGCAACATTATATCCTTCGCGTCTGACTCATTCAAGAAAAAAACCTCGACATTTGATCAAGTTCACCATTTGCTATTTCCTTTAGAAACTGCCTCGGACTAATTCCAATATTTCTTATAAAATTTGTATTTGTCACATGCGCCGAATAGAACTGGGTGGGTAGGCCTTACCCGTGAAATGCTTTACTCACAAGCCCTTTAATCAACAATGCATGTTTTTTTCTAATGTAGGTAAGAAAATATTTCCTAACATTGGCAGTAGTAATGGCCTTACTGAAGAAATCTCAGTGACTTTCGACGTGGCACGGCCATAGGAGGCAAAACCAGGTATTCAAAAACAAAAAAGGGTTTAGTCCGAAGTGTTGGTTAGGAGGCTATTTTTGTCATGCGCAATTGTCATCGTGCGCTGTTTGCATCAGTGGCGTAGACAATCAATGGGCCTGGGTGGACAGAGGCCCACCCACAGAGGAGCCAGACCCGGAGAAGGCCCACCCACAGAGGAGCCAGACCCGGAGAAGGCCCACCCACAGAGGAGCCAGACCCGGAGAAGGTCCACCCACAGAGGAGCCAGACCCGGAGAAGGCCCACCCCACAGAGGAGCCAGACCCATGACAGGCCCACCACAGAGGAGCCAGGGACCCATGACAGGCCCACCCATAGAGGAGCCAGACCCATGACAGGCCACCCACAGAGGAGCCAGACCCATGACAGGGCCAACCCACAGAGGAGCCAGACCCGGAGAAGGCCCACCCACAGAGGAGCCAGACCCATGACAGGGCCCACCTACAGAGGAGCCAGACCGAGAAGGCCCACCCACAAGAGGAGCCAGACCAGACAGGCCACCTACAGAGGAGCCAGACCCAGACAGGACCCACCTACAGAGGAGCCAGACCCGGAGAAGGCCCACCTACAGAGGAGCCAGGACCCGGAGAAGGCCCACCTACAGAGGAGCCAGACCCGGAGAAGGGCCCACCCACAGAGGAGCCAGACCCAGAGAAGGCCCACCCACAGAGGAGCCAGACCCGGAGAATGGCCCACCCCGACAGAGGAGCCAGAACCCGGAGAGAAGGCCCACCCACAGAGGAGCCAGACCCGGAGAAGGGCCCACCCACAAGGAGCCAGACCCGGAGAAGGCCCACCCACAGAGGAGCCAGACCCGGAGAAGGCCCACCCACAGAGAGCCAGACCCGAGAAGGCCCACCCACAGAGGAGCCAGACCCGGAGAAGGCCCACCCACAGAGGAGCCAGACCCGGAGAAGGCCCACCCACAGAGGAGCCAGACCCGGAGAAGGCCCACCCACAGAGGACCAGACCCGGAGAAGGCCCACCCACAGAGGAGCCAGACCCGGAGAAGGCCCACCCACAGAGGAGCCAGACCCGGACGAGGACAATCCTATTGATGTGGGTTTAAGCATTGTTGTTGGGCTTGAGACAATCAAAATGTTTATATATCTTTTATTTTTGAGAGTGAAAGAGAAAGAAAACATTTTTAAAAAGCAGGAAAATATAGGATTTTTCAGACCGGTGTGATTTTCCTTTGCAGGGTGGTTTGAAAACTTTTTGACCAAATTAAGTATACTTCTCCAGGCACCACTTCACCGCTGCATAGTTATCTTCTCCAGGCACCACTTCACCGCTGCATAGTTAACTTCTCCAGGCACCACTTACACCGCTGCATAGTTAACTTCTCCAGGCACCACTTCACCGCTGCATAGTTAAAGGATAAACTAGTCCATAAACTCTGACGTAATAAGCCAGTAGGTCCCAATCAGAAGAATACAAAAACACGACCATTAAGCATTTCCCAATCGAAATGTACAACTATTACTTCCCATTCCAAAAAACATTTCATTTTTAGCACACAAAGTAACCGGTGACCTAAAGTTTGTTTGCTGAATTCATTCGGGGATGCACTGTTTTCAGTTTCAACTGGACTCAATTTCTGGACAAAATAGTTGGGGAAGAGATTTTTTGTTGTGCCGATTTTCCATGGTACAGGGTGTATGAGTTGATATATAAAACGACGCAAGATTCAAGACTTTGTGCTTTTCAGCTAAAAATATTATACAGAATTCGTGCCATCCAACAAAATGTTGAATATTTGGGGGCATACAATCATCGAAGCTCTGCAGATTTTGTTGTGGGGATACAGAATCAATAGACCATTTATTTTGGTACTGCCCTCAGGGACCTGTTGAATGGCTGAAAATGCATAACAATTGAGCTAAAATTGATGGAATTATAATTTTTCTCAGGGAGGGGACTGTGGGGGGTCTCAGATGGTTGAGGGGCAACTCTTGGGGTACTGTGGGGGGGATCATGGATCGCTGGTTCAGTTCCCCGTTTTTTTGACCTTGTGGGAGATCTGTCGACGTGCCCTTGAGCAAGGCGTTGACCCTGGTTGCTTCTGTGTGTCGCTCTGGTTGGGAGTCTGTTAGATGACTAATGTGATGTAGTTGTTGAGCGGCTTCACTGTCCAGTAGACTGTATGTTTTAAATTTTAAATAAATAAATAACAATTAAATAATAAGGCTGGGAATGTCAATACAATCAAACCAGTGGCGGCTCCTGAAAAAATTCTCAGGGGGGGGCAATTTTTCTGATGATTTAGGTGACCTAGCACACATTTAAAAAAAGATATGTCCAGCAACAACATGAAGACAGGGGCAGCATATAAGTCAATACCAGAAGCATTTATTGACTGATCTCAAAAGTGTTGGCTTACAAAAGCAAAATAAGTTATCACAGTAAAAATAATCAAGGGTGTTCTTCACATTGTCCTCAACACTGCATAAACAATATGCATTTCCATAAAACACCTCATCTAATTGTGCCACAAAGTTGACAAGTCCAAGAAAAATACCAGGGTTGGTGGAGCCCTCAGTTTCCATCTTTGCCTCGCAAAGCTAACTCAAACACTCCGCAAAACTTCACACGACTGATTAGCCGCTGAGGATGTGGCGGTTCTTGCTAACCTCATCGTTGTGGCGGCGGACAGCTAGCGTGTATCCCTCATCCAGTTGAGTGGGCAATGTTCACTCTCCCCAAAGCATGACAATCTCAAACAGCTATCCATGTGGGTCTTTGACAGCTCATGTTGCTTAATCTTTTCTGAAGATGGTGACATGTCCGTTACACCATCGCTGTCCAAGCGGTGCTTGTCTGCTTTGCCGCCTTCAGGGTGAAAGAGTAAGTCAGGGGTAGCAGAAGACTGCATTAGCTACATCGCAGCCTGCTAGCCAGGTTTTTCGTTCGTACCAATTTTGGAAAAATCCTCGGGTGTAGGACTTTCCCCTTTTAGTAGAAACCTGTTGAATTATTAAATTTGGTCTGGGAGGTCCTAATTGTTTCATTGCCAATTTATCTTGATTGTTCGCCGACAAAAAGGAACTTCTTTTCAAAGAGACAATCGAGTTGCAACTGAACGCTAGCCATCTTGACAGTAGTACGTGAATTGATTGACGCTGCTACCCCGCTCTTTTCTTAGTTACGTTCATGGTTATGTTACGTATGACGAAAGCGCGTAAGTGCAAGCCCTCCCTGGAACCCATAGAGATTGTATTGAAAGCTCTGATATTTGTAGAAAAAAAAAGATCTTACATGAGATTCTATGAGAGACTTCTGGGGCGATTTCAACCTGACTGAAATCGCCCCAAAAGGGCGGGGCGCCATTTGAAGCACGACTTTAGCCTGATTGGACATTTAGTGGCAGATCAGAGACGTCTAGATTAGAACACTGATAACTACTGTTGCCGTGATAATAATTGATTAGAAAAAAAAATCCCTCCCTTTCCCGTTTGGCAAGTGCGTCGCCCAAATCGCCCTAATGAACACCAGCCGCCCCTGAATCAAACTAGCAAGGGCAATGATCAGTCAAAGTCAGTCAGTCATAACGTGGCTAATAGACTAGCGTATCTGTTTATGTAGCAAGCAAAAAACACAGAGCCTAAACGTTAGCTCGATAGACTAGCTAGCTGCTAGGAAGATGTCATGCCATTGGAGGATGGGTAAGTGACTGACCTTTTCCCCTCATCATTTTTTGGTGGCTATACACAGAGATGCAGGGTGTGATTTGGTTAGCTAGCAAGAACTTGGAAGTTGGATATAAACGTTTTGTTTCACACATTTTATTGCCCGACATGACTGGTATGGCCTTCCAGATTGTAGACTTGCCTTCGTTGACGGGAAAAGTTTCTGGGAAATAGGTTCAACCAGAGGGCCGGTAAATATGTTTTCTGGTTACGGGGATGCGGGCTTCAGCGACGGGAGATGAATGTGTAGCGTTACAGGTCTCCCGAAGCCAAGAGGCTAGCAGTGCCGGGGCATCAGAGAGCCAACATTTCAGTCTCACTACTGTTTGAAGTTGAATGTAATGTTTCTCAGTTGTCTACAGATGTACTAATATTCAGACACATTCAGTTGTTGCTATCTTTATCTATAATTGTTACTATGGGTGTGAACAGGGAAATACAATTGGTTTTGTGAGTGAAATAATACATTGAAGACAAGGTTATTCAGTAGAATAGTACAGAGTCCCCGTGTAGCTCAGTTGGTAATAGAGCATGGCGCTTGCAACGCCAGGGTTGTGGGTTCGTTTCCCACAGGGGGCCAGTATGAAAATGTATGCACTCACTAACTGTAAGTCGCTCTGGGATAAGAGCGTCTGCTAAAATGACTAAAATGTAATAGTGCTGCCTAACACAAACTGCAACCATAATACTAGATGGATTTTAGTCAATTATGCATTTATTTGAATTTTCTGAAATCTGCTATAGGTAATGTACACTTAAAAAGTGTGCAGTTGTCTAATGTGAAAATAATTGTTTTGTCAAGTCTTAGCTACCTGATCTATTGAAATTAGATTGAATAAGAAAAAATATATATATTTTTAGAGAATAAAGAAAGTGCAGGAACTGTCAAGACAATAACTTTTTTATGTCCGTTTCTCTTTATTACTACAGGACGACTAGAATTAAATCTGAGGCCGGTAACATCAACAGTGAGGACAAACCCAGAGCCTCCTCTCTCCTTCCAGTCCAAACCTACAGTCACTGGGTCCTGATTTGTGACAGTGGAGCCCAGTTGCACTGCAGGATCCCAGAGATGGCATCAGTGAAGCTGGGAAGACTGCAGTCAAACACTGGAGCTGAACGTCATCAACATTAAAGAATGAAGAGGAGGAGGAGGAGATTGGTAAATCTGTTTGTCACGGTAACTTCTAGATAGAACCTGTACTTATCTTCATAAGTTTAGACCTCCATAAGTTATGACCCAGGAGTAAGAGCAGAAAAGTATTCAGACCCCTTCACTTTTTCCACATATTGTTACGTTACAGCCTTATTCTAAAATGGGATTAAATGTTGTTGTTTTTTTTCATCAATCTACACACAATACCCCATAATGACAAAGCAAAAACAGGTTTTTAGACAGGCTCTATCTAGGGGTCAAAACGCAGACTATCCAAAAAAAAAAGCTGCTTTTTAAATCCATTTCACACTGCGTTTTATATTGAAAGTAAAGTGTTTCTTGCTTCAATAGAATGATCAGGGACGTGCAACTGTAGTTAGTTTTCCCTTCGCATAAAAAGCACATTAGTGCAACACGCTCGGGCAGAATATAGCTTCATTTTCATATCGGATGACAACAGAAGTGCCAGCGCTAATTGATAATTGGCTAGCAGCCACACAAGTAAATGAGCTTACAATGAAAAAGCAAAGTCTTTTTTGGGGAAAAACAATGCCTGGCCATCATTTTTTGAATTTAATGTCATAGACAAAATGTAGCCAGCTATATTTTCTAATCTAATTGTGTGCTTGAAGTTAATCTTGGCATTTTAACCTGAGAAAATTAGCTACAGTGAGGGGATAAAAGTATTTGATCCCCTGCTGATTTTGTACGTTTGCCCACTGACAAAGAAATTATCAGTCTATAATTTTAATGGTAGGTTTTATTTGAACAGTGAGAGACAGAATAACATCAAAAAAATCCTGAAAAACGCATGTAAAAAATGTTATAAATTGATTTGCATTTTAATGAGGGAAATAAGTATTTGACCCCCCTCTTCTAATCAGAAAGATTTCTGGGCTCCCAGGTGTCTTTGTACAGGTAACGAGCTGAGATTAGAGCACACACTTAAGGGAGTGCTCCTAATCTCAGTTTGTTACCTGTATAAAAGACACCTGTCCACAGAAGCAATCAATCAATCAGATTCCTAAACTCCACCATGGCCAAGACCAAAGAGCTCTCCAAGGATTCAGGGACAAGATTGTGAGACCTAACACAAGGCTGGGAATGGGCTACAAGACCATCGCCAAGGCAGCTTTGTGAGAAGGGTGAACAACAGTTGGTGCGATTATTCACAAATGGAAGAAACACAAAATAACTGTCAATCGGGCCTGGGGCACCATGCAAGATCTCACCTCGTGGAGTTGCAATGATCATTGAGAACGGTGAGGGAATCAGCCCAGAACTACACGGAGGATCTTGTCAATGATCTCAAGGCAGCTGGGACCATAGTCACCAAGAAAACAATTGGTAACACACTACGCCGTGAAAGGACTGAAATCCTGCAGCGAACCGCAAGGTCCCCCTGCTCAAGAAAGCACATATACAGGGCCGTCTGAAGTTTGCCAATGAACATCTGAATGATTCAGAGGAGAACTGGTGGGTGTGGTCAGATAGACCAAAATCGAGCTCTTTTGGCATCAACGTCAACTCGCCGTGTTTGGATGAGGAAGGAATGCTGCCTATGACCCCAAGAACACCATCCCCACCGTCAAACATGGAGGTGGAAACATTATGCTTTGGGGGTGTTTTATTCTGCTAAGGGAACAGGACAACTTCCACCAACATCAAAGGACGATGGACGGGGCCATGTACCGTCAAATCTGGATGAGAACCTCCTTCCGCCTCAGCCAGGGCGTTGAAAATGGGTCGTGGATGGGTATTTCCAGCATGGCAATGACCCAAAACACCACGGCCAAGGGGCAACAAAGGAGTGGCTCAAGAAGAAGCACATTAAGGTCCTGGAGTGGCCTAGCCAGTCTCCAGACCTTAATCCCATAGGAAATCTGTGGAGGGAGCTGAAGGTTTGAGTTGCCAAAAAACTTCAGCCTCGAAACCTTAATGACTTGGAGAAGATCTACAAAGAGGAGTGGAACAAAATCCCTCCTGAGATGCGTGCAAACCTGGTGGCCAACTACAAGAAACGTCTGACCTCTGTGATTGCCAACAAGGGTTTATGCCACCAAGTACTAAGTCATGTTTTGCAGAGGGTCAAATACTTATTTTCCCTCATTAAAATGCACACATCAGTCAGAGCGCTGCCTGCTTTTTGTGATTCTCATCCGAGTGGAGAAGTGGACAACTGTAGCTCATCATACAATAGGAAGTGTAGAGATATAATAATAATAAATGATACAATAAGAAGCATTTTAGATCTCTGTCTGCAAAACGCATCAAGACATTTCCTATGCATTGTTTTTTTTTCTTTCTGGCGTGAAAAATTCAGAATTCTGCGTAATACGTGACACCTTCTATCTAAGTTTGTGTTGATATTTCAAACTTTCCACTGCATGAAAGTCGACAGTACTGTTTTATGATTCACTGTTTCCATGAGAAGGTAGATGGTTATTTAATGCTACTGAGACTTGCCATGGTTTGATACCAGTATTGCCAGCATTTGTTTTATTCACTGGGGCTATCTGGAGTGATCAGAGAGTAGACTAAAGAAGTGAAGTAGACAAACTGCCAGTGTTAGAAGTTCTATGAAATTGAGTCTATGTACAGTGGTATGCGAAAGGATTCACGCCCCCTTGGCATTTTTCCTATTATATTTCCTTTACAACCTGGAATTAAAATGGGATTTTTTGGGGTTTGTATAATTTTGATTTACACAACAAAACCACTTTGAAGGATGCAAAAATATTTTTTATTGTAAAACAAACAAGAAATCAGACAAAAAAAACAGAACTTGAGCGTGCAAGTCAATACTTTGTAGAGCCACCTTTTGCAGCATTTACAGCTGCAAGTCTCTTGGGGTATGTCTCTATAAGCTTGGCACATCTAGCCACTGGGATTTTTGCCCATTCTTCAAGGCAAAACTGCTCCAGCCTCTTCAAGTTGGATGGGTTCCGCTGGTGTACAGCAATCTTTAAGTCATACCACAGATTCTCAATTGGATTGAGGTCTGGGCTTTGACTAGGCCATTCCAATACATTTAATCTTTCCCCTTAAACCACTCGAGTGTTGCTTTAGCAGTATGCTTAGGGTCAATGTCCTGCTGGAATGGTGAACCTCCGTCCCAGTCCTCAGATCTCTATGAAGACTGAAAAAGGTTTCCCTCAAGAATTTCCCTGTATTTAGCGCCATCCATCATTCCTTCAATTCTGACCAGTTTTCCAGTCCCTGCCGATGGAAAAACATCCCCCACAGCATGATGCTGGCCCACCGACCATGCTTCACTGTGGGGATGGTGTTCTCGGGTGATGAGAGGTGTTGGGTTTGCGCCAGACATAGCGTTTTCCTTGATGGCTAAAAAGCTCAATTTTAGTCTCATCTGACCAAGTACCTTCTTCCATATGTTTGCGGATTATCCCACATGGCTTTTGGGCGAACACCAAACGTGTTTGCTTATTTTTTTGCTTTAAGCAATGGCTTTTTCTAGCCACTCTTCCTAAAGCCCACTCTGTGGAGTGTACGCTTAAAGTCGTTCTATGGACAGATACTCCAATCTCCACTGTGGAGCTTTGCAGCTCCTTCAGGGTTATCTTTGGGTCTCCTTTGTTGCCTCTGATTAATGCTCTCCTTGCCTGGTCTGTGAGTTTTGGGTGGGCGGCCCTCCTTGGCAGGTTTGTTTTGGTGCCATATTCTTCCATTTTTTTAATAATGGATTTAATGGTGTTCCGTGGGATGTTCATAGTTTTCAGAATATTTTTTTATAACCCAACCCTGATCTGTACTGCTTCTCCACAACTTTGTCCCTGACCTGTTTTGAGAGCTCATTGGTCTTCATGGTGCCGCTTGCTTGTGGTGTTTGCAGACTCTGGAACCTTTCAGAACAGTGTGTATGTGTGTGTATATATATATATATATATATATATTATATATATATATATATATATATATATATTATATATATATAGAGAGAGAGAGAGATCATGTGACACTTAAATGAAGTCCACCTGTGTGCAATCTAACTAATTATGGTGACTTCTGAAGGTAATTGGTTGCAACCAGATCTTATTTAGGGGGCTTCATAGCAAAGGGGTGAATACATATGCACCGCACTCACTTTTCTGTTATTTATTTTGTTAGAACTTTCTGAAACAAGTAATTTTTTCACTTCACGAAGTTTGACTATTTTATGTGTGGTCCATTACATGAAATCCAAATAGAAATCCATAGAAATTACAGGTTGTAATGCAACAAAATAGGAAAGAACGTCAAGGGGGATGAATACTTTTGCAAGGCACTGTAGTTACTAAACCCTTGTGATAATTTTCACCCCTTTTTTTTATTCCCTTTTTAATTTTTACAATTTTTTGTTTTTGCTTTTTGCCCTCGACTATCCACCACTTTTAGAATAGTTTTATTCTCCTTTTGTATTGTACATCCTACTGATAATGAATACATATGTCACCCGGTACAGCCTGAAGAGGATATGAAGTAATATGTATATAACGCCAACTGACTGGTTCTTCTGATGTTGTTCACACAGGAGACCACGTTGAGACATTCTCTACATCCAGAGAGCAACAGCAGGAAGGATCACAGAGCTAAGAGGTCTCACCACTGCCCAACATTGTGAGGAGATTTTCCCATTTCTATCAAAGCTAAAATGCACTACAAATACACACAGGCGAGAATTCTGTATTCCCCCCTGTACTGAATGTCGAAAGAGATTCACAACATCACAATCTCTGACAGTTCATCAGAGAGTGCACACAGGAGAAAAGCCTTTCTCCCTGCTCTGACTGTGGGAAGAGTTCTTCTCTCGACTGAGCCATTTAAAAAGACAACCAAAGTATACATAAAGGAGAGAAGCCTTACTGCTGCTCTGATTGTGGGGAGAGTTTTGCTCAACTGGGGGACTTTAAAAAAACACCAACGTATTCACACAGGAGAGAAGCCTTACTTCTGCTCTGCACTGTGGGAAGAATTTCTCCCGATTGGATACCTTAAAAACACATGAACGTATACACACAGGAGAGAAGCTTTACTCCTGTTCTCACTGTGGAAAATGCTTCACAACATCAACTGAGGCTAAAAGTTCATCAGCGAACTCACACAGGAGAGAAGCCTTACTCTCTGCTCTGACTGTGGGGCAAGTTTCTCTCGACTAGGGCCACTTAAAAACACATGAAAGTTTACATACAGGAGAGAAGCCTTATTACTCGCCTGACTGTGTAAAATTCTTCACAACATCAACTGAGGCTAAAAGTTTCATCAGAGAACACACACAGGAGAGAAGCCTTACTCCTGCTCTGACTGCGGGGCAAGGTTCTCGCAACTGGCAACCTAAAAACACATGAACGTATACACACAGGAGAGAAGCCTTACTACTTGCTCTGACTGTAAAAATGTTTTAAAACATCAACTGGGCTAAAAGTTCATCAGAGAACACACACAGGAGAGAAGCCTTACACCTGCTCTCACTGTGGGGTGAGTTTCTCTCGACTTGGGGACACTTAAAAAAACACATGAACGTATACATACAAGAGAGAAGCCTTAAACCTGCTCTCATTGTGGGGTGAGTTTCTCTCAACTGGGGACACTTAAAAACACATGAACGTATACATACAAGAGAGAAGCCTTACTACTGCTCTGGCTGTGGAAAGAGTTTCTCCTCGACTTGGCCACTTTTAAAACACAATGGGGGGAACGTATACACTCAGGAGAGAAAGCCTTACTACTGCTCTGCGGTGCGGCGTCCATGTCAGCCATGATTGTCATACCAATAACTACCGGCTCTCCATGGTAACTGACCGGTAATTTAACCAAAACATGTTTAGCATCTCCTGGGCTTCCACACATAGCCAACAAGCCACTGATGTGGACCTTTTTGAAAAAATATACATTTTTTAAAGTATAATAAATCCATTTAATATAGCCTACACCATCACAATAAATCCATTATTTATTTTAGACAGGTCTAAAGAAACATGATATGAAGAAAATGTAGTTCTATTTCAGAAGAACAGAATAGCATACTCTGAGTTGTCCTTATGTTAGGCCCTGATCTGGCTATGCCATATGGCTGTGGGCTACACTAGTTCATTTAGCAGACAAAGATTTGCTTAGAATTCCGTTACATTATTCTAAGCAAATTCCGTGGCATTATTTTTGTGTGTGTATGTATGTATGTGTGTGTATGTATGTATATGTGTATATATATATGTGTGTATATATATATATAATATATATATATATATATTAATTTTTTTTTTTATTTTTTTTTATTTTTTTTTTATAGTAAGAAGACAATTGAACATAGCTGAAATAAATAAAAATATTCCCCAAAGAATTTCAGAGGAAGTGCGCACTCTTCTGTGTTCAGCGTTGAGAAACAGGTCCTCCTATATGCATCATTTAGAGTTATTTGTTTAACTTTAGTTGTGATATAAACATTAGACGATATGTTTAGATTTTTTATACATTCAAATCAAATTTTATTGGTCACATGCGCCGAATACAACAGGTGCAGACATTACAGTGAAATGCTTACTTACAGCCCTTAACCAACAGTGCATTTATTTTAAACAAAAAAGTAAGAATAAAACAACAACAAAAAAGTGTTGAGAAAAAAAGAGCAGAAGTAAAATAAAGTGACAGTAGGGAGGCTATATATACAGTAAAATAAAGTGACAGTAGGGAGGCTATATATACAGGGGGGGTACCGTTGCATAGTCAATGTGCGGGGGCACCGGCTAGTTGAGGTAGTTGAGGTAATATGTACATGTGGGTAGAGTTAAAGTGACTATGCATAAATACTTAACAGAGTAGCAGCAGCGTAAAAAGGATGGGGTGGGGGGGGCAGTGCAAATAGTCCGGGTAGCCATGATTAGCTGTTCAGGAGTCTTATGGCTTGGGGGGAGAAGCTGTTGAGGAAGTCATTCTAAGGCTGCAATGATGCGACTCTAAAGGCAATTAGCTCTGCTCTGTTTCTTTCACAGGCTGCACACACTTCATCAGTCTCTCGTTCACAATTTGACAAGCCCCCATGATAATATTCTCAACCATCAGACTATTCCTCAATTTAATCTGGTCTTTACATACAGCCCACTAATATATGTGTGGAATTATTTTTGATTTAGAACGGCCCACCAAAAACAAGCATGTCATCCGTAGCATGCACTCGAATAGTGAATGGAGGTTACGTGCGTAAATTGAATTAACTTGCCAAAATGATGTAGCCTAATTAGCCTAATCCTGTCTATAAATAAATAAATAAATAAATAAATAAATAAAAACATTCAAAATAGGCTACTAAAGCATGATTGGGCCACAGGATCATTAGCTTCTTGAAAAATTAATAAGTTGTGGATTGTCTACAGTCAGAAGGAAAGGCAGCGTGTGTTTGGGCAGATTATTGTTGGGTTGAGCCTGTCTGTGACAAGTAGAGGCCAAGCCAGGTATATCACTATTTCAAAATACAATCGTGGGAAAACATACACTACATGACCAAAAGTATGTGGACATGTGCTCGTCGAACATCTCATTCCAAAATCATGGGCATTAATATGGAGTTGGTCCCCCCCTTTGCTGCTATAACAGCCTCCACTCTTCTGGGAAGGCTTTCCACTAGATGTTGGAACATTGCTGCGGGGACTTGCTTCCATTCAGCCACGAACATTAGTGAGGTCAGGCACTGATGTTGGGGCAATTAGGGCCTGGCTTTAGTCGGCATTCCAATTCATACCAAGGAGGTGTTCGATGGGGTTGAGGTCAGGGTTCTGTGCAGGCCGGTCAAGTTTCTTCCACACAGATCTCGACAAACCATTTCAGTAATGGACCTCGCTTTGAGCATGGGGGCATTGTCATGCTGAATACAGGAAAGGGTCTTCCACAAACTGTTGCCCACAAAGCTGGAAGCACAGAATCATCTAGAATGTCATTGTATGATGGTGTAAGCGTTAAGATTTCCCTTCACTGGAATTAAGGGGCCTGAGCCCGACCATGAAAAACAGCCCCAGAACCATTATTCCTCCTCCACCAAACTTTACAGTTGGCACTATGCATTGGACAGGTAGGCGTTCTCCTGGCATCCAACACAAACCCAGATTTGTCTGTCGGACTTCCAGATGGTGAAGGATGATTCATCACTGGCAGAGACACGTTTCCACTGCTCCAGTGTCCAATGGTGGTGAGCTTTACACCAATCCAGCTGACGCTTAGCATTGCGCATGGTGATCTTAGGCTGTGTGCGGTTGCTCGGTCATGGAAACCCATTTCATGAAGCTCCCGACGAACAGTTCTTGGGGCTGACGTTTGCTTCCAGAGGTAGTTTGGAACTCGGCTGTGAATGTTGCAACCGAGACAATTTTTACACGCTTCAGCACTCTGCGGATCCTGTTTCTGTGAGCTTGTGTGGCCTACCACTTCGCGGCTGGGCCGTTGCTGCTCCTAGACTTTTCCACTTCACAATAACAGCACTTAGTTGACCGGGGGGCAGCTCTAGCAGGCAGAAATTTGATGAACTGACTTTTTGGAAAAAGGTGGCATCCTATAACGGTGCCACGTTGAAAGTCACTGAGCGTCTTCAGTAAGACCATTCTTCGTGCCAATATTTGTCTATGGAGATTGCATGGGCAGTGTGCTTGATTTTTTATACACCTGTCAGCATCGAGTGGGGATCTGAAAGAGCTAAATCACTCATTTTGAAGGGGTGTCCACATACTTTTGTGCGTCTATATAGTGTAGTTTGGAAGCAAGTGGTTATTGCTGTGAAGAGAAGACTATTAAAAAGACTATTCTGGCTTTTATTGTAGTTATCAAAATGCTCAACCTGAGCGAACAACTGCATAGCTGATCTTATTGGCACCAGAGGAGAGCATCGGCAATAACCCCTGTGAGCGCGGCATATCACTATTTATCATTGTTGGGTCAATGCTGATTATAAAAATATCTGTAGGCTATGTGTTCTCCAACCGTGTTCCAGGGGCCCTAGGCCTGTAAGCTAAGGTTGGAGTTATTTCAACACTTTAGTTGTGATACAAACCTTTATCAAAACAACAAGGCCTATGGGCTAGGCTACATGATGCGTGCGTCTGTGATTTGGAAAAAGGCATGTTCTGTTTCTTGCCTTAAGACTGCACACGCTGGGCATCATTCACACGTGATAATACATCATTCACAAGTGACAGTGTTGTCAACCAATAGGAATTTTCTTAAGTTAATTTTTGTCTTTACATATACTAAATAATGTGTGTGAATTATATGTCATGTTTTTCCCACGCTTCATTTTTATCAAGCCAGGTATGCTACTCCTGTTGTAAAGCGAAGCAATGTACTTAATATTAGGAACGTTGATAAATAAACAAACTGTGCATTGGGGAAAGTATTCAGACCCCTTCCCCTTTTTCCACATTTTGTTACATTACAGCCTTATTCTAAAATTGATTAATTTGCTTTTTTTTCCTCATCAATCTATACACAATACCCCATAATGACAAAGCAAGTCAGGATCGAGGCAAAGATGAACAGAGCGAAGTACAGAGAGATCCTTAATGAAAACCTGCTCCAGAGCGCTCAGGACATCAGACTGGGGCGAAGGTTCACATTCCAACAGGACAACGACCCTAAGCACACAGCCAAGACAACACAGTTGTGGCTTCGGGATAAGTCTCTGAATGTCCTTGAGTGGCCCAGCCAGAGCCTGGACTTGAAACCCGATTCGAACATCTCTGGAGAGACTGAAAAATAGCTGTGCATCGACGCTCCCCAGTCCAACCTGACAGAGGTTGAGAGGATCTGCAGTAGATAGAATGGAAGAAACTCCACAAATACAGGTGGTGCCAAGCTTGTAGCGTCATACCCAAGAAGACTCAAGGCGTAATCGCTGCCAAAGGTGCTTCAACAAAGTACTGATAAAGGGTCTAAATGCTTATGTAAATGTCATATTTAAGTTACTTATTTTTAAATACATTTTGTTTAAACTTTTGAACTGTTTTTGTCTTGTTATTATGGGGTATTGTGGTGGAGATTGGTGAGGGGGGGGAAAAAAAACAATTTAATCATTTTTAGAATAGGGCTGTAACGTAACAAAATGTGGAAAAAGTCAAGGAGTCTGAAATACTTTCCAAGTGCCTGTATATGGTTATTTTATATTGTATTATGTATTGTATTGTGATACGTGATTGAGATACGACTGATGTGTGGTTGTCTCACCTGGCTATCTCTGGATGGGAGCGTCTGCTAAATCAGGGTTTCCCAAACTTTGGTCCTGGGTGGATAATGTTTTACTACTAAATTACTTTTGTTTAATGATACACAGGCTACGAAATGACTACATGTGTTTATTAAATTGTATTTTAAAAATAGATTCATTATTTTAGCCATTGATGATTAATGTATTTGGATAACTGCAATGAACTTAATTGATCTGCTAATAAAAAATAAACCTTAGCATTTTCTGTATAGATAACTGAAAAAACAATGTTTTTCTTTAATTCATGGCATTCAAAATCATGTGTCTTATCTATCTAGTCAAAACATGTCACTACACCTCTACACATCACCATTGGACAAGCCAATTAGCTAGGCACCAGTATTTTCTACAATGCATACAAATATATGTTTATCAGTATAAAGGGATTTAGATAAGTTTCTTGTTAAATAAATGTATTTGTCTTTTTTTTTTTTTATGGTACCAAAGTCCAGGGACAGCATTACCACCACAATCCCAAGAATGACCCACTATCTATTGGGGAATGGAACCAGAGAGGAAGCTTGTGTTACCTTTCTCACACCACTACAGTATTTATTTCAGCAGACCCTTTCCATCCCCCATTGTTAGAGTTCAATATATGCCCAGGGACTATATTGAGGTTCAGGCTGTTGTAATGTACCATTGATTATGTAAATAGTATTGTAGAACTCCGGTATTGATGGTCCATTTGCGGGTGAGTCATTGATATGAATATTCAGAGTGAAAGACCTGAGTTCTCACGTGATGGCCGACATCAACCATAACCTTTCCTATTGTGTTAGTAAGGACCACAGCATATTGGGCAGCCATTGTTCAAAATGTGTTCATGCATACGGTACAATGGAAGGGGGTGTGGCATTCACAGGGGAACATGAAGTTGATCTCAGACTTCTATTTAGGACTAGGATCCTATCCAGAGTTGACAGATTAACAGTGAGGACAAACCCAGCCTGCCTCTCTCCTTCCACACTGATTCTAAACCTACAGTCACCTAGTCCTGATTGTGACAGTGGAGCCTAGTTTGCATTGCAGGATCTAGAGATGGCATCAGTAGACAGGTTTCCATTGGCCTAGGTTTATTTGACAAAAAAACATTTAGCAAAGAAATCATTGCAACGTGATGGTAAAGGCAGATACAGGAGACATTTTCTAAAGATCCACAAATGTTGTATCCGTTCGACAGGGGCAGGAAAACATTGAAGAACCACAGTGCAATGCCGCGAAGGCGGAGAAATGGCGCTGCTAAAATGTTTCCTGTCTCACACCCTTTCCACACCCCATTGTTAGATATATATATATATATATATACAGTACCAGTCAAAAGTTTAGACACACCTACTCATTCCAGGGTTTTTCTTAATTTTTTACAATTATTCTACATTGTCTCACACCCTTTCCACGTCCCATTATTCTACATTGTAGAATAATAGTGAAGACATCAAAACTATGAAATAACACATATGGAATCATGTGGTATCCAAAAAAGTGTTAAAACAAATCAAAATGTATTTTATATTTGAGATTCTTCAAAGTAGCCGCCCGTTGCCTTGATGACAGCTTTGCACACTCTTTGGCATTCTCTCAACCAGCTTCATGAGGTAGTCACCTGGAATGCATTTCAATTAACAGGTGTGCCTTGATAAAAGTTCATTTGTTTAATTTATTTCCTTCTTAATGCGTTTGAGCCAATCAGTTGTGCTGTGACAAGGTAGTGGTGGTATACAGAGATAGCCCTATTTGGTCCAAGTCCATATTATGGCAAGAACAGCTCAAATAAGCAAAGAGAAATGACAGTCCATCATTACTTTAAGACATGAAGGTCAGTCAATCTGGAAAACTTCCAAGAACTTTGAAAGTTTCAAGTGCAGTCGCAAAAACCATCAAGCGCTATGATGAAACTGGCTCTCATGAGGACCGCCACTGGAAAGGAAGACCCATAGTTACCTCTGCTGCAGAGGATAAGTTCATTAGTTAACTGCACCTCAGATTGCAGTTCAAGTCACAGACACATCTCACATCAACTGTTCAGAGGAGACTGTGTGAATCAGGCCTTCATGATCGAATTGCTGCAAAGAAACCACTACTAAAGGACACCAATAATAAGAAGATACTTGCTTGGGCCAAGAAACACGAGCAATGGACATCAGACCAGTAGAAATCTGTCCTTTGGTCTGATGAGTCCAAATTTGAGATTTTTGGTTCCAACCGCCGTGTCTTTGTGAGACGCAGAGTAGGTGAACGGATGATCTCCGCATGTGTGGTTCCCACCATGAAGCATGGAGGAGGAGGTGTGATGGTGTTGCTTTGCTGGTGACATTGTCTGTGATTTATTTAGATTTCAATGCGCACTTAACCAGCATGGCTACCACAGCATTCTGCAGCGAAACGCCATCCCATCTGGTTTGCGCTTAGTGGGACTATCATTTGTTTTTCAACAGGACAATGACCCAAAAACACACCTCCAGGCTGTGTAAGGGCTATTTTACCAAGGAGAGTGATGGAGTGCTGCATCAGATGACCTGGCCTCCACAATCACCCGACCTCAACCCAATTGAGATGGTTTGGGATGAGTTGGACCGCAGAGTGAAGGAAAAGCAGCCAACAGGTGCTCAGCAAATGTGGGAACTCCTTCAAGACGGTTGGAAAAACATTCCTCATGAAGCTGGTTGCGAGAATGCTAAGAGTGGAGAGCTACCCTCCTGTAGGTATTTACAAAAAGTTAACATGATGCTTTTAGTACAATGTATGAACAGCATTTTATAATCATAAATAAACTTCTTTGTGTCAAAAACAGTTGAGTGGAGTATTCAGAGGTCAGTATTCAGAGTGCGGTATGAGAGAATTCAGTGGGTCTTCTTGATGTGAGACAGGAAAGAGCATGTGAAATCAAGGGCTCTGGTCAAAAGTTGTGCACTATATAGGGAATAGGGTGCTATTCAGAACGCAGCCCAGGAGAGTTTTCTCGTTAGCATTGGACGTCTCACTAAAACATTGTGGTATAGCTGAAGAACAGCCTCAGTCTTTGACATCATCAGTCAGTCCTCTGGATGTGACACAGGATATCATTCAGTCAGTCAGTCCTCATGATGTGACACAGGATATCATTCAGTCAGTCAGTCCTCTGGATGTGATACAGGATATCATTCAGTCAGTCAGTCCTCTGGATGTGATACAGGATATCATTCAGTCAGTCAGTCCTCTGGATGTGAGACAGGAAATCAGAGAATCAATCAGTCGGTCACTCAGTCCTCTTGATGTGAGACAGGAAATCAGAGAATCAATCCGTCAGTCAGTCCTCTTGATGTGAGACAGGAAATCAGAGAATCGATCAATTAGTCAGTCAGTCAGTGCAACCTCTTGATGGGAGAAAGGAAATCAGAGAATCAATCAATTAGTCAGTGAGTCCTCATGATGTGAGACAGGAACATTGTTCCCCAGGTCTGACCCTGCTGTGGGACCACCAGGAGGCCTTATGAGGGTGTGTGGCCTAACTGGGGGGTGTGGCCTAACGAGCAGGTCTGGGCAAAGGTGAAGTTAGCTCCTCCTCCTGGTATTAAATCTCCGCCCATGGCCTGGTGTTTAGGACCGCCTCCACTACTTCCTGGTTGTCAGCGTGGGACCACGTGCTGGTGGAGCAGATAGCCCTGGCACCTGGGTAAAGTTCATAATGCCGTCAGAGTGATTCCACATGAAACCAGGGGTAAAGTTCATAATGCCGTCAGAGTGATTCCACATGAAACCAGGGTAAAGTTCATAATGCCTTGGAGTGATTCCACATGAAACCAGGGTAAAGTTCATAATGCCGTCAGAGTGATTCCACATGAAACCAGGGTAAAGTTCATAATGCCGTCAGAGTGATTCCACATGAAACCAGGGTAAAGTTCATAATGCCGTCGGAGTGATTCCACATGACACCAGGGTAAAGTTCATAATGCCTTGGAGTGATTCCACATGAAACCAGGGTAAAGTTCATAATGCCGTCGGAGTGATTTCACATGAAACCAGGGTAAAGTTCATAATGCCTTGGAGTGATTCCACATGAAACCAGGGTAAAGTTCATAATGCCGTCAGAGTGATTCCACATGAAACCAGGGTAAAGTTCATAATGCCGTCGGAGTGATTCCACATGACACCAGGGTAAAGTTCATAATGCCTTGGAGTGATTCCACATGAAACCAGGGTAAAGTTCATAATGCCGCCAGAGTGATTCCACATGAAACCAGGGTAAAGTTCATAATGCCGTCAGAGTGATTCCACATGAAACCAGGGTAAAGTTCATAATGCCGTCAGAGTGATTCCACATGAAACCAGGGTAAAGTTCATAATGCCGTCAGAGTGATTCCACATGAAACCAGGGTAAAGTTCATAATGCCGTCGGAGTGATTTCACATGAAACCAGGGTAAAGTTCATAATGCCTTGGAGTGATTCCACATGAAACCAGGGTAAAGTTCATAATGCCGTCAGAGTGATTCCACATGAAACCAGGGTAAAGTTCATAATGCCGTCGGAGTGATTCCACATGACACCAGGGTAAAGTTCATAATGCCTTGGAGTGATTCCACATGAAACCAGGGTAAAGTTCATAATGCCGCCAGAGTGATTCCACATGAAACCAGGGTAAAGTTCATAATGCCGTCAGAGTGATTCCACATGAAACCAGGGTAAAGTTCATAATGCCGTCAGAGTGATTCCACATGAAACCAGGGTAAAGTTCATAATGCCGTCAGAGTGATTCCACATGAAACCAGGGTAAAGTTCATAATGCCTTGGAGTGATTCCACATGAAACCAGGGTAAAGTTCATAATGCCGTCAGAGTGATTCCACATGAAACCAGGGTAAAGTTCATAATGCCGTCAGAGTGATTCCACATGAAACTAGGGTAAAGTTCATAATGCCGTCAGAGTGATTCCACATGAAACCAGGGTAAAGTTCATAATGCCGTCAGAGTGATTCCACATGAAACCAGGGTAAAGTTCATAATGCCGTCGGAGTGATTCCACATGAAACCAGGGTAAAGTTCATAATGCCGTCAGAGTGATTCCACATGAAACCAGGGTAAAGTTCATAATGCCGTCGGAGTGATTCCACATGACACCAGGGTAAAGTTCATAATGCCGTCAGAGTGATTCCACATGAAACCAGGGTAAAGTTCATAATGCCGTCAGAGTGATTCCACATGAAACCAGGGTAAAGTTCATAATGCCGTCGGAGTGATTCCACATGACACCAGGGTAAAAAAGAAGAACATGATTTTGGGGATTTTCAGGACATTTAATGGGGGATGGATTGTTGACATATAATTGACATTTGTATCTAAAAGCATAATTGATAAATAATTCATAGAAGTTTGCATATTTATGACATTTCGGCCTTCTCTAAGACCATAATATTTCATATCTGCAGGTGCTACAAATCAAAAACTTGGTGTCATACGAAGCTTTACCGCTTGCTCTGTAATATGAGTCGTATTCAACTAGAGACCCTTTTTGTTATACTTTTTAATTGTTTCATTTAGTGTGTTATTGTGTTTTGTTGGGTGTTAGTAAGAAAGTCCCTTTGACGTGTATCCAGTGGCGCCGCCACCTAGTGTCTGCTTTGAACAACTGAAAGCTACACAGGTCCAACAGGAGCTGGTAGCTCGTTTTTTTCCCCAGAGTTCCCAGTTGTCTTGAACTCACTGAAGTCTGAGATTTCCCCAGTTCCGAGATTCCAGTTGTTTTGAAAGTGGCAGAAGTCATGCTGGATTGACAGCATGGCCAATGTTGAATGTTTATCCTTTTCAGCTTGGAAAAGAGACCCTTAAACCCAGACTTGGACCACACATTTACTCCATTGTATAGCACGCTAGTGATTGCTTTGCAATGCTTGCAGTTAGCCACTGATTCCTTCCAAACCACTCATTGTTGAATTTGCGCCTTCTTGGATGGGCACTTCTAATGTATCTCAATGGCAGCACCCAAGGCTGAAACACCTGCATTTTAGAGCTGCCTTACTCAAGAAAGCAAAAAAGAGACCATGTTTGTATGCAGCTTTATTAACTCAATGATTTTTGAGTGATTCCATCACTCAATTTATTTTTACATGGATTTTTTTTACATTGCTTGCAAACTGATGTGACACGTATTAATGCCAAAATAACATGCAAAACAGGTGGGGCTCAAAACAGGTGAGGCTCAGTTAGGATCACCACTTTATTTTAAGAATGTGAAATGTCAGAATAATAGTAGAGAGAATGATTTATTTCAGCTTTTATTTATTTCATCACATTCCCAGTGGGTCAGAAGTTTACATACACTCAATTAGTATTTGACAGAGCTGGTGTAACTGAGTCAGGTTTGAAGGCCTCCTTGCTCGCACATGCCTTTTCAGTTCTGCCCACACATTTTCAATAGGATTGAGGTCAGGGCTTTATGATGGCCACTCCAATACCTTGACTTTGTTGTCCTTAAGCCATTTTGCCACAAGTTTGGAAGTATGCTTCGGGTCATTGTCCATTTGGAAGACCCATTTGCGACCAAGCTTTAACTTCCTGACTGATGTCTTGAGATGTTGCTTCAATATATCCACATAATTTTCCTTCATCATGATACCATCTATTTTGTGAAGTGCACCACTCCCTCCTGCAGCAAAGCACCCCCCACAGCATGATGCTGCCACCCCCGTGCTTCACGGTTGGGATGGTGTTCTTCGGCTTGCAAGCTACCCCCTTTTTCCTCCAAACGTAAGGATGGTCATTATGGCCAAACAGTTCTATTTTTGTTTCATCAGACCACAGGACATTTCTCCAAAAAGTACGATATTTGTCCACATGTGCAGTTGCAAACCGTAGTCTGTCTTTTTTATGGCGGTTTTTGAGCAGTGGCTTCTTCCTTGCTGAGCGGCCTTTCAGGTTATGTCGATATAGGACTCGTTTTACTGTGGATATAGATACTTTTGTACCTGTTTCCTCCAGCATCTTCACAAGGTCCTTTGCTGTTGTTCTGGGATTGATTTTGCACTTTTCGCACCAAAGTATGTTCATCTCTAGGAGACAGAACGCGTCTCCTTCCTGAGCGGTATGACGGCTGCGTGGTCTCATGGTGTTTATACTTGCGTACTATTGTTTGTACAGATGAACGTGGTACCTTCAGGAGTTTGGAAATTGCTCCCAAAGATGAACCAGACTTGTGGAGGTCTACAATTCTTTTTCTGAGGTCTTGGCTGATTTCTTTTGATTTTCCCATGATGTCAAGCAAAGAGGCACTGAGTTTGAAGGTAGGCCTTGAAATACATACACAGGTACACCTCCAATTGACTCAAATTATGTAAATTAGCCTATTAGAAGCTTTCAAAGCCATGACATCATTTTCTGGAATTTTCCAAGCTGTTTAAAGGCACAGTCAACTTAGTGTATGACCCACTGGAATTGTGATACAGTAAATTATAAGTGAAATAATCTGTCTGTAAACAATTGTTGGAAAAATTACTTGTGTCATGCACAAAGTAGATGTCCTAACCGACTTGCCAAAACTATAGTTTGTTAACAAGAAATTAGTGGAGTGGTTGAAAAACAAGTTTTAATGACTCCAACCCTGAGTGTACGTAAACTTCCGACTTCAACTGTAGGTAGGTTCTCATGGGGACATACATCAACTCACAGACCATTCTCACAGATCATCCGTTTGTGTATGTATCCGATTTCATCCGTCTCGCGACGGCCTCAAGAGAAAGACAGATTTAATGTTGACCCGTGGCCGTGGAGACCGAACTGGGGTGTGTGTCTGGACAGCTGATTGGTCAGTTGTTTGGGTTTTAGGGGCGTGGCCTTGGCTCCACCTCGGGGGCCTTCCACCGATACCCAGGAAGTGGAGTCTGAAGGTCGTCCACTCCCCGAAGGTCATCTGGAGCAGCTGCATGAGGTCGTCGGGATCACCGAAGACCAGCGCCTGGCCGGTGAGGTCATTGCTGCGGACGATGTCTGCGTACTTCTCAGGGAGGTTCATCCTCGCCAGCTTTTGGGGATTTGGAAAGATGCAGAACATAGAAAGAAGAAGAAGATATGTATTTCAGTTGAACATCTTTATTGTATTTAGCTGAGGTCTGAAGCTTTAATGGCTATGAGCCCTGGTCTAATGGAGTACATTATATAGGGAATAGGGTTCCATGTGGGATGCAGCCAACCCCCTACCTCTTTGCAGACGTCCTCAGAGGTCATGTTGATAACAGTCCTGATGTTGAGAGGAGCCAGGTTCCTCCCCCACCCGGAATTCTTCAGCCCGGCGGTCCCTCTGATCCGGGCCAGCTCCCTCCTGATGGAATGATCCAGGTTGACCGTGGTCAGCTTGAACCTCTCCGCATCCCTCACCATGAACTGGAAATCCACCTGGAGGATTGGAAGATGGAAGTGTGGTGAGTGTTGGAGGGACGCGGAGAGATGCACGCACACACAAACACACACACACTGTCACGGTTTCGGCCGAGGCTGCTCCTCCTCCTTGCTCGGGCAGGCTTCGGCGGTCGTCGTCCCCGGAGTACTAGCTATCACCGTTTGATGTTTTCGATGTTTGTTTGGTTTTGTGTACACCTGTGTACACCTGTTTCCTTTTTGGTTGATTATGTCTCCTATAAGTTCTCGTTTTGTTAGTCATGTGTTGTATGTTATTGTTCGCCTGTCTACTGGTGCGGCTCGTCATTTTGTATTTAGTTATATTCCGGTCGTCGCACTGTATTTGTTTTCGTGCGCCTTGGATATCCTGTGTTTTGCGCACTGTTGTGCATAGTCCGCCTCCTATGTTGTTGAGGCCAGGATCTGTTTAGTTTTGTGATCAGTAAAGTTGGTTAAACTGAGCTTCTGTGTCCTGTGTGTGACTCCTCCACCACATCCACATCAGCCGATTCTGACAGAATAACACACCATATGGAGTCAGCAGGAGCAGCAGCAGCACCCGAGTCTTTGGAGGAGCGCGTCCGGATCGACGATCGGATCCATCAACTCAGGACTGCCCTGCAGGACGTAATTAACACTCTGCACCGATGGGAGACCAGAGGGGTACGCCTACGCCTACCTTACCATCACCATCGGTCAGTCCTCCCATTGGTGTTCCGGAACCCAGTGGGATTCGGCTCTCGCTCCCGAGGGCGTATGATGGCACTGCTGCCGGGTGTCAGGGGTTCCTCCTGCAGGTGGAACTCTACCTGGCCACCGTACACCCGGCGCCCTCGGGACACGAGAGCGTCTCCGCCCTCATCTCCTGTCTCACCGGCAAGGCGTTGGAGTGGGCCAACGCCGAATGGAGGAGGATAGACGCTGCTTCCATCACCTACGCAGAGTTCTCCCGCCGCTTCAGGGCCGTGTTCGACCATCCACCTGAGGGGAAAGCGGCGGGGGAGCGTCTATTCTACCTCCGACAGGGGAAGAGGAGCGCACAGGAGTTCGCCCTGGAGTTCCGGACTCTAGCGGCGGATGCAGGGTGGAATGAGCGGGCCCTCATCGACCACTACCGATGTAGTCTACGGGAGGACGTCCGTCGAGAGTTGGCCTGCAGGGATGCCCACCTCACCTTCGACCAGCTGGTGGACATGTCCATCCGGATTGACACCCTGCTGGCAACCCGCGGACGTTCCGAGTGGGGGTCGTCCATTCCACCCTCCAGCACCTCCGAGCCGAGCCCTATGGAGCTCGGAGGTGCTGGCGCTAGAGAGAGGAGGAGGAGGAGCCCGAGGGGGGGCTGTCCCCTGCACCAACTGTGGCCGTGGAGGGCACACTGCGGCTAGGTGCTGGGGAGGGTCTCCTAGGGGAGAGGACAACAGGCCACGCACTGGGGAGTCATTCCAGGTGAGTAGGCGTCCCACTTACCCAGAGCTCTCTGTTGTGCACGTCTGTTTACCTGTACATTTTCCACAGGTTGCACCTCATTCCCAGCATAAGGCGCTAGTAGATTCAGGCGCAGCTGGGAATTTTGTTGATCGACATTTTTGTTTAAAACTAGGAATTCCCCTTCTTCCTGTCGACGCCCCATTTCCTGTCCATGCTTTAGACAGCCGTCCATTGGGATCGGGGTTGATTAGGGAAGTCACCGCGCCACTTAGGATGAGGACGCAGGGGGGTCATGAGGAAACTATTCAGCTATATCTGATTGACTCTCCTGCGTATCCGGTGGTGTTGGGGCTTCCCTGGTTGATTACCCATAATCCTTCTATTTCGTGGCAACAGAGGGCTCTTAAGGAGTGGTCTGCCCAGTGTGTGGGGCGATGTCTAGGTGTTTCCGTGGGGGCGACCTCGGTGGAGAGTCCAAACCAGGTGCCTGCACTGCACATTCCCCCCGAGTATGAGGATTTGGCAATCGTGTTCAGTAAATCGAGGGCGACGCAGTTGCCTCCCCATAGGCAGGGAGATTGTGCGATAGACCTCCAGGCAGGAGCAGCGCTTCCACAGAGCCATGTGTATCCTCTGTCTCAAGAGGAGAAGAGAGCTATGGAGACTTACATAGCCGAATCTCTGAGACAAGGATACATACGGCCCTCCACTTCCCCTGCGTCCTCGAGCTTATTTTTTGTGAAGAAGAAGGATGGAGGTTTGCGCCCGTGCATTGATTACCGTAGTCTCAATCAGATCACGGTGAAATACAGTTATCCACTCCCTCTGATTGCGACTATGACGGAGTCATTGCACGGGGCGCGTTTCTTCACAAAACTAGATCTCAGGAGCGCATACAACTTGGTGCGCATTAGAGAGGGCGATGAATGGAAGACAGCGTTTAGTACCACCTCAGGTCATTACGAGTATCACGTCATGCCATACGGGTTGATGAACGCTCCTTCAGTCTTCCAATCCTTCGTGGATGAGATCTTCAGGGACATGCAGGGGCAGGGTGTGGTCGTGTACATAGATGACATTCTTGTGTACTCTTCTACCCGAGCCGAGCATATAGCCCTGGTGCGCCGAGTGTTGAGGAGGCTGTTGGAGCACGACCTGTATGTCAAGGCAGAGAAATTTCTGTTTTTCCAGGAGTCGATCTCCTTTTTGGGTTATCAGTTGTCTGCGTCAGGGGTGAAGATGGAGGTTGACCGGGTGTCAGCCGTGCGTAATTGGCAAACGCCAACCACTGTGAAGGAGGTGCAGCAGTTTTTGGGGTTTGCGAATTACTACCGGAGGTTTATCCGGGGTTTTGGACAGGTGGCAGCTCCCATAACGTCTCTGTTGAAGGGGGTCCGGTGCGTTTGCAGTGGTCAGCCGAGGCGGACAGGGCTTTTGGGAGACTGAAGGACCTGTTTACTTCGGCTCCGGTGCTGGCGCATCCGGATCCCGCTTTACCATTTCAGGTAGAGGTTGACGCGTCAGAGGCCGGTATTGGGGCCGTACTTTCGCAACGGTCCGGCACACCACCTAAACTCCGCCCCTGTGCTTTTTACTCCAAGAAGCTCAGCCCGGCGGAGCGAAATTATGACGTAGGGGACAGGGAGCTGTTAGCCGTGGTACAGGCCCTAAAGGTGTGGAGGCATTGGCTTGAGGGGGCTCAACACCCTTTTCTCATTTTGACTGACCACCGTAACCTGGAGTACATCCGGGCAGCTAGGAGATTGAACCCTCGCCAGGTGCGGTGGAACATGTTTTTAGCCCGGTTCGTATTTAAGATCACGTACATCCCCTGGGTCCCAGAACGGTAAGGCAGACGCACTGTCTCGGCGGTATGACACGGAGGAGAGGTCCGTTGAGCCCACTCCCATACTGCCAGAGTCTTGTCTGGTGGCACCGGTAGTGTGGGAGGTCGATGCTGAAATCGAGCGGGCGTTGCGTACCGACCCTAGTCCCCCACAGTGCCCGGTGGGTCGGACGTACGTTCCGCTCGAGGTTTGGGATCGACTGATATATTGGGCTCACACGTCACCCTCCTCTGGACATCCTGGTATTGGCCGGACTGTGCACTGCCTTAGCGCTAAGTACTGGTGGCCAACGTTAGCCAGGGATGTGAGGGTTTATGTCTCCTCCTGCTCGGTGTGCGCCCAGTGTAAGGCGCCTAGACACCTGCCCAGGGGAAAGTTACAACCCCTGCCCGTTCCACAACGACCATGGTCTCACCTCTCGGTGGATTTCGTCACAGACCTTCCCCCCTTGCAGGGGAATACTACTATACTGGTCGTTGTGGATCGGTTCTCTAAGGCCTGTCGTCTGCTCCCAATGCCGGGTCTTCCTACTGCCCTACAGACCGCCGAAGCACTATTCACCCACTACGGGGTACCCGAGGATATAGTGTCTGATCGAGGTCCCCAGTTTACCTCCAGAGTCTGGAGGGCGTTCATGGAGCGTTTGGGGGTCTCGGTGAGCCTGACCTCGGGTTACCACCCGGAGAGTAATGGGCAGGTGGAACGGGTGAACCAGGATGTGGGTAGGTTTCTTAGATCGTATTACCAGGGCCGGCCGAAGGAGTGGGCGAGGTATGTCCCCTGGGCCGAGATGGCCCAGAACTCTCTCCGCCACTCCTCAACCAATCTAACCCCTTTCCAATGTGTGTTAGGTTACCAGCCGGTTCTGGCACCGTGGCAGCAGAGCCAGATCGAGGCTCCTGTGGTGGATGAGTGGGTGCGGCGCTCGGAGGAGACGTGGAACGCTGCACACGTCCACTTGCAGCGGGCCATCCGTCGTCAGAAAGCGTGCGCCGATCTCCACCGCAGTGAGGGGCCGGTGTACGCACCTGGTGATCGAGTCTGGCTCTCTACCAGAAACCTGCCCCTCCGCCTGCCCTGCCGGAAACTGCGTCGGCGGTTTGTGGGGCCTTTTAAAGTCCTGAGAAGATTGAATGAGGTGTGTTACAGGTTACAACTGCCTGATGATTATCGTATTAACCCCTCGTTCCATGTGTCTCTTCTCAGGCCGGTGGTAGCTGGTCCACTCCAGGACGATGAGATAAGAGAGACTCCTCCGCCCCCACTGGACATCGAGGGGGCTCCGGCGTACACAGTTCGGTCCATCTTGGATTCGAGACGTCGGATGGGGGGGGTCTCCAATATCTCGTAGAGTGGGAGGGGTACGGTCCGGAGGAACGGTGCTGGGTGCCGAGGAGAGACATCCTAGACCCGTCTCTCCTGACGGAGTTCCACCGTGGACAACCTACGCGCCCTGCTCCGCGTCCCCCGAGGCCGGGGTCGGCGCACGGCTGGAGCCGCGCGTCAAGGGGGGGGGGGTACTGTCACGGTTTCGGCCGAGGCTGCTCCTCCTCCTTGCTCGGGCAGGCTTCGGCGGTCGTCGTCCCCGGAGTAATAGCTATCACTGTTTGATGTTTTCGATGTTTGTTTGGTTTTGTCTGATTGTGTACACCTGTTTTCTTTTTGGTTGATTATGTCTCCTATAAGTTCTCGTTTTGTTAGTCATGTGTTGTGTGTTATTGTTCGCCTGTCTACTGGTGCGGCTCGTCATTTTGTATTTTGTTATATTCCGGTCGTCGCACTGTATTTGTTTTCGTGCGCCTTGGATATCCTGTGTTTTGCGCACTGTTGCGCATAGTCCGCCTCCTATATTGTTGAGGCCAGGATCTGTTTAGTTTTGTGATCAGTAAAGTTGGTTAAACTGAGCTTCTGTGTCCTGCGTGTGACTCCTCCACCACATCCACATCAGCCGATTCTGACACACACACACACACAGGTCGCTGGTTCAAATCTGGCACACCTTGAGGAACATTTCGAACATCTCTGGATCTCCGTCCTGCTCCAGCAGGTCTTTGATCTCCTCCCTCATCATGTGAAGCTCCATCTTCGAGTCGCTGAACACCTATTATAATATATATAATAATGTATTAATAATATATCATGTAATAAATAATAATATATAATTTAATTATAATAATATAATATATGCCATTTAGCAGACCTCCCACAGCATCTTGGACCCGTCGACGAGCGTTGCCGTCCCGACATCGATCTCCGCTCTCTGCTGCTCGTCCTCCAGACACTGTAGGATCCAGCTGAGACGACAGGGCCAATGGTTGGCCAGAACGACCTGTAATGTAGTGAACATAACTGTCAATCCAGTCCATGTTTTCATTACACTACAGACTGACACTCAGAATTCCATTGCATGTTTTACTCAGGCAGTAGTTGAGCTACAGAGCCAGTGAAAAACAACGCATGTAGCTATCCCCACAATGCTTTCAGTAAAGTTCAACAAACGATATCAGATGCCCCAACCAACTTCAGTTTTTCTAAACATATCATTTTTATTACTCCCTTACTCTCTCTTCCCTCCCTCTCTCATTCTCCCTCCCTCCCTCCCTCCCTCCCTCCCTCCCCCCCCTCTTCCTCCCTCCCTCCCTCCCTCTCTCTCCCTCCCTCCTCCCCTCCCTTCCTCCCTCCCTCCCTCCCTCTTTTTTCTTCCTCCCCTCCCTCCCTCCCTCCCTCTTTCTTCCTCCCCTCCCTTCCTCCCTCCCCTCCCTCCCTCTCCCTCCTCTCCCTCCCTCCCTCCCTCCCTCCCTCCCTCCCTTCCTCCCTCTCCCTCTCCCTCTCCAACATTAAGAGGGGTGTTCCAGTACCCAGGCAGCGCTGTTCTCTGGCGGGGGCAGCTCCGTCTTCCTCCCTCCCTCTCTCCCTCCCTCCCTCCCTCCCTCCCTCCCTCCCTCCTCCCCTCCCTCCCTCCCTCCCTCTCCCTCCCTCCCTCCCTCCCTCCCTCCCTCCCTTCCTCTCCCTCTCCAACATTAAGAGGGGTGTTCCAGTACCCAGGCAGCGCTGTTCTCTGGCGGGGGCAGCTCCGTCTTCAGAGCCTCCGTGAGCACCACGGTCACCCTAATGGAGTTGATGACCCGTCGCATGGACATGGTGTCATCAGAGATGTAGTGGTGGAGTTTCCCTCTGCTGCTGGACAGGATGCTCTCCAACGCAGATTCTATTGCCTTGTCCACCTCATCCTCACTCAGCGCAAACGCCACGTACGCCTCCTCGATGTGGTTGTCTATCAAAGGAATACTGGTCTCCTTCAGAATACTTGATGTTTCCTTTGTTTGGAGGGGGGCGCTCTCGATACAGGAGAGGGATGTCTCTTGGTTGCCCAGGTCCAGCTCGATCCCCTTTGACCCCTGACCCTTGACTTCTTCCGTGATCTCTGATTGGCCTCTAACGATATTGTAGAACACCTTGCGAGAGAGACAGAGAGAGAGGGAGAGAGACAGAGACAGAGACAGAGAGAGAATAATTTTTATTACACAGTTTGGAAGCATTACAGAGTATGGATGGCAGCATGTATCCATTTCATATAGAACACCCTGTGCTTGGAGGCGTGGCAGAGCGGCGGTATGGTGAAGGCCAGGGTCACGATGCGGTTCAAGAAGGCATAGGCTCTGTCTTCTTTACTGAAGCACCCGTCTGCATAGTTCACCTGTTGGACAGAAACTAACTGTGTTAGTTAATAATGACAGCCAGCTATTATTGCCCTATTCACATTCTAACACTGGAAATCATTTCTATTATAAAGATATTGATTCACATTCTTCCACTGTAAATCTTTTAAATAGTCAGTGTTTCAGCTCTAAGGCTTTTCTCAAGACCAGACTTTTCCCTCTAGTGTATAGCCCTGGAGGACTGGAGGACTGGAGGACTGGAGGACTGGAGGACTGGAGGGAACCACTGATGGGGGTACTGGAGGACTGGAGGACTGGAGGACTGGAGGGAACCACTGATGGGGGGACTGGAGGACTGGAGGGAACCACTGATGGGTGTACTGGAGGACTGGAGGACTGGAGGACTGGAGGGAACCACTGATGGGGGTACTGGAGGACTGGAGGACTGGAGGGAACCACTGATGGGGGTACTGGAGGACTGGAGGACTGGAGGACTGGAGGGAACCACTGATGGGGGGACTGGAGGACTGGAGGACTGGAGGGAACCACTGATGGGGGGACTGGAGGACTGGAGGACTGGAGGACTGGAGGGAACCACTGATGGGGGGACTGGAGGACTGGAGGGAACCACTGATGGGGGGACTGGAGGACTGGAGGGAACCACTGTTGGGGGTACTGGAGGACTGGAGGACTGGAGGGAACCACTGATGGGGGGACTGGAGGACTGGAGGACTGGAGGGAACCACTGATGGGGGGACTGGAGGACTGGAGGGAACCACTGTTGGGGGTACTGGAGGACTGGAGGACTGGAGGGAACCAAAGATGGGGGGACTGGAGGACTGGAGGACTGGAGGGAACCACTGATGGGGGGACTGGAGGACTGGAGTTGGGAACCACTGATGGGGGGACTGAATTTGGGAACCACTGTTGAGGGTACTGGAGGACTGGAGGGAACCACTGTTGGGGGTACTGGAGGACTGGAGGGAACCACTGATGGGGGGACTGGAGGACTGGAGGGAACCACTGTTGGGGGTACTGGAGGACTGGAGGGAACCACTGTTGGGGGTACTGGAGGACTGGAGGACTGGAGGGAACCACTGATGGGGGGACTGGAGGACTGGAGTTGGGAACCACTGTTGGGGGTACTGGAGGACTGGAGGACTGGAGGACTGGAGGGAACCACTGATGGGGGGACTGGAGGACTGGAGGACTGGAGGACTGGAGGGAACCACTGTTGGGGGTACTGGAGGACTGGAGGACTGGAGGGAACCACTGATGGGGGGACTGGAGGACTGGAGGACTGGAGGACTGGAGGACTGGAGGGAACCACTGATGGGGGGACTGGAGGACTGGAGTTGGGAACCACTGATGGGGGGACTGAATTTGGGAACCACTGTTGAGGGTACTGGAGGACTGGAGTTGGGAACCACTGTTGGGGGTACTGGAGGACTGGAGTCAGTAACCACTGTTGGGGGTACTGGAGGACTGGAGTTGGGAACCACTGTTGGGGGTACTGGGGGACTGGAGTTGGGAACCACTGTTGCGGGACTGGAGGACTGAAGTTGGGAACCACTGTTGGGGGTACTGGAGGACTGAAGTTGGGAACCACTGATGGGGGGACTGGATTTGGGAACCACTGTTGGGGGTACTGGAGGACTGGAGTTGGGAACCGCTGTTGGAGGTACTGGAGGACTGGAGTTGGGAACCACTGTTGGGGGTACTGGAGGACTGGAGTTGGGAACCATTGTTGGGGGTACTGGAGGACTGGAGTTGGGAACCACTGTTGGGGGTACTGGAGGACTGGAGTTGGGAACCACTGTTGGGGGTACTGGAGGACTGGAGTCGGTAACCGCTGTTGGGGGTACTGGAGGACTGGAGTCGGTAACCACTGTTGGGGGACTGGAGGACTGGAGTTGGGAACCACTGTTGGAGGACTGGAGTTGGGAAACACTGTTGGGGGTACTGTCGTAGCCGGCTGCGACCGGGAGACCCATGGGGCGGCGCACAATTGGCCGAGGGTATGGCTGGCAGGGATGTAGCTCAGTTGGTAGAGCATGGCGTTAGCAACGTCAGGGTTGTGGTTTTGATTCCCACGGGGGGCCAGTATGAAATATATATATATATTATAAAATAATGTATGCACTCACTCTGGATAAGAGCGTCTACTAAATGACTAAAATGTAAATGTAATGTAAATGTACTGGAGGACTGTTTTTTTTTCTTAATTTTTACTATTTTCTACATTGTAGAATAATAGTGAAGACATCAAAACTATGAAATACCACATATAGAATCATGTAGTAACCAAAAACGTGTTAAAAATAATCCACATACAGTGAGGGAAAAAAGTATTTGATCCCCTGCTGATTTTGTAAGTTTTCCCACTGACAAAGAAATGATCAGTCTAATTTTAATGGTAGGTTTATTTGAACAGTGAGACAGAATAACAACAACAAAAATCCAGAAAAACGCATGTAAAAAATGTTATAAATTGATTTGCATTTTAATGAGGGAAATAAGTATTTGACCCCCTCTCAATCAGAAAGATTTCTGGCTCCCAGGTGTCTTTTATACAGGTAACGAGCTGAGATTAGGAGCACACTCTTAAAGGGAGTGCTCCTAATATCAGTTTGTTACCTGTATAAAAGACACCTGTCCACAGAAGCAATCAATCAATCAGATTCCAAACTCTCCACCATGGCCAAGACCAAAGAGCTCTCCAATGATGTCAGGGACAAGATTGTAGACCTACACAAGGCTAGAATGGGCTACAAGACCATCGCCAAGCAGCTTGGTGAGAAGGTGACAACAGTTGGTGCGAATTTTCGCAAATGGAAGAAACACAAAATAACTGTCAGTCTCCCTCGGCCTGGGGCTCCATGCAAGATCTCACCTCGTGGAGTTGCAATGATCATGAGAATGGTGAGGAATCAGCCCAGAACTACACAGGAGGATCTTATCAATGATCTCAAGGCAGCTGGGACAATAGTCACCAAGAAAACAATTGGTAACACACTACGCCGTGAAGGACTGAAATCCTGCAGCGCCCGCAAGGTCCCCCTGCTCAAGAAAGCACATATACAGGGCCGTCTGAAGTTTGCCAATGAACATCTGAATGATTCAGAGGAGAACTGGGTGAAAGTGTTGTGGTCAGATGAGACCAAAATGGAGCTCTTTGGCATCAACTCAACTCGCCGTATTTGGAGGAGGAGGAATGCTGCCTATGACCCCAAGAACACCATCTCCACCGTCAAACATGGAGGTGGAAACATTATGCTTTGGGGGTGTTTTTCTGCTAAGGGGACAGGACAACTTCACCGCATCAAAGGGACGATGGACGGGGCCATGTACCGTCAAATCTTGTGTGAGAACCTCCTTCCCTCAGCCAGGGCATTGAAAATGGGTCGTGGATGTGTATTCCAGCATAACAATGACCCAAAACACACGGCCAAGGCAACAAAGGAGTGGCTCAAGAAGAAGCACATTAAGGTCCTGGAGTGGCCTAGCCAGTCTCCAGACCTTCATCCCATAGAAAATCTGTGGAGGGAGCTGAAAGTTTGCGTTGCCAAACGTCAGCCTCGAAACCTTAATGACTTGGAGAAGATCTGCAAAGAGCAGTGGAACAAAATCCCTCCTGAGATGCGTGCAAACCTGGTGGCCAACTACAAGAAACATATGACCTATGTGATTGCCAACAAGGGTTTTGCCACCAAGTACTAAGTCATGTTTTGCAGAGGGGTCAAATACTTATTTCCCTGATTAAAATGCAAATCAATTTATAACATTTTTGACATGTGTTTTTCTGGATTTTTTTGATGTTATTCTGTCTCTCACTGTTCAAATAAACCTACCATTAAAATTATAGACTGATCATGTATTTGTCAGTGGGCATACGTACAAAATCAGCAGGGGATCAAATACTTTTTTTCCCTCACTGTATATATATATATACAGTGGGGAGAACAAGTATTTGATACACTGCCGATTTTGCAGGTTTTCCTACTTACAAAGCATGTAGAGGTCTGTAATTTCTATCATAGGTACACTTCAACTGTGAGAGACAGAATCTAAAACAAAAATCTAGAAAATCACATTGTATGATTTTTAAGTAATTAATTTGCATTTTATTGCATGACATAAGTATTTGATCACCTACCAACCAGTAAGAATTCCGGCTCTCACAGACCTGTTCATTTTTCTTTAAGAAGCCCTCCTGTTCTCCACTCATTACCTGTATTAACTGCACCTGTTTGAACTCGTTACCTGTATAAAAGACACCTGTCCACACACTCAATCAAACAGACTCCAACCTCTCCACAATGGCCAAGACCAGAGAGCTGTGTTAGGACATCAGGGATACAATTGTAGACCTGCACAAGGCTGGGATGGGCTACAGGACAATAGGCAAGCAGCTTGGTGAGAAGGCAACAACTGTTGGCGCAATTATTAGAAAATGGAAGAAGTTCAAGATGACGGTCAATCACCCTCGGTCTGGGGCTCCATGCAAGATCTCACCTCGTGGGGCATCAATGATCATGAGGAAGGTGAGGGATCAGCCCAGAACTACACGGCAGGACCTGGTCAATGACCTGAAGAGAGCTGGGACCACAGCCTCAAAGAAAACCATTAGTAACACACTACGCCGTCATGGATTAAAATCATGCAGCACACGCAAGGTCCCCCTGCTCAAGCCAGCGCATGTCCAGGCCCATCTGAAGTTTGCCAATGACCATCTGGATGATCCAGAGGAGGAATGGGAGAAGGTCATGTGGTCTGATGAGACAAAAATATAGCTTTTTGGTCTAAACTCCACTCGCCGTGTTTGGAGGAAGAAGAAGGTTGAGTTCAACCCCAAGAACACCATCCCAACCGTGAAGCATGGAGGTGGAAACATAATTCTTTGGGGATGCTTTTCTGCAAAGGGGAGTGGACGACTGCACCGTATTGAGGGGAGGATGGATGGGGCCATGTATCGCGAGACCTTGGCCAACAACCTCCTTCCCTCAGTAAGAGCATTGAAGATGGGTCGTGGCTGGGTCTTCCAGCATGACAACGACCCGAAACACACAGCCAGGGCAACTAAGGAGTGGCTCCGTAAGAAGCATATCAAGGTCCTGGAGTGGCCTAGCCAGTCTCCAGACCTGAACCCAATAGAAAATCTTTGGAGGGAGCTGAAAGTCCGTATTGCCCAGCGACAGCCCCGAAACCTGAAGGATCTGGAGAAGGTCTGTATGGAGGAGTGGGCCAAAATCCCTGCTGCAGTGTGTGCAAACCTGGTCAAGACCTACAGGAAACGTATGATCTCTGTAATTGCAAACAAAGGTTTCTGTACCAAATATTAAGTTATGCTTTTCTGATGTATCAAATACTTATGTCATGCAATAAAATGCAAATTAATTACTTAAAAATCATACAATGTGATTTTCTGGATTTTTGTTTTAGATTCCGTCTCTCACAGTTGAAGTGTACCTATGATAAAAATTACAGACCTCTACGTGCTTTGTAAGTAGGAAAACCTGCAAAATCGGCAGTGTATCAAATACTTGTTCTCCCCACTGTATATATATATATATACAGTATATACTTATTTCTGTTTAGTACTGAACTCAACCCTGGAATTTAGCGTCTTCCACAGGGCTTAATTCTGTGAGCGCTGTTGCTGATTAAAACTGTAGAAATCTGTCTGCATATTTTAAGACATATGGGGACATATGGGGTGTAGTGAGATACCCAATGGGCTGGAGGATTCTATTCTCATCACTCATCTTGAAAAAAAACTATACAAAAAAACGTGGAAATCAATCAATCCGCCATTATTGACACAATTATTGAAATATTGAAATAGCATTGGGAGCCGAGAAAAACTAATTGGCACAATTTAAGGCCAAGTGGCAAACAATAATACAGACAGTAGTATGGGATGGAGGTGTGAGCCTGGGGGTCTGGGATGGAGGTGTGAGCCTGGGGGTCTGGGATGGAGGTGTGAGCCTGGGGGTCTGGGATGGAGGTGTGAGCCTGGGGGTCTGGGATGGAGGTGTGAGCCTGGGGGTCTGGGATGGAGGTGTGAGCCTGGGGGTCTGGGATGGAGGTGTGAACCTGGGGGTCTGGGATGGAGGTGTGAGCCTGGGGGTCTGGGATGGAGGTGTGAGCCTGGGGGTCTGGGATGGAGGTGTGAGCCTGGGGGTCTGGGATGGAGGTGTGAGCCTGGGGGTCTTAGTCTACCTGTTGAACCAGGGCCTCAGGGGGGTTGACTGATAATACAATATGTACCTGTTGAACCAGGACCTCAGGGTTGACTGATAATACAATATGTACCTGTTGAAACAGGACCTCAGGGTTGACTGATAATACAGTATGTACCTGTTGAACCAGGACCTCAGGGTTGACTGATAATACAATATGTACCTGTTGAACCAGGACCTCAGAGTTGACTGATAATACAGTATGTACCTGTTGAACCAGGACCTCAGGGGGGTTGACTGATAATACAATATGTACCTGTTGAACCAGGACCTCAGGGTTGACTGATCATATAGTATGTACCTGTTGAACCAGGACCTCAGGGGGGTTGACTGATATTACAGTATGTACCCGTTGATCCAGGACCTCAGGGTTGACTGATAATACTGTATGTACCTGTTGAACCAGGACCTCAGGGTTGACTGATAATACAGTATGTACCTGTTGAACCAGGACCTCAGGGTTGACTGATAATACAGGATGTACCTGTTGAACCAGGACCTCAGGGTTGACTGATAATACAGGATGTACCTGTTGAACCAGGACCTCAGGGTTGACTGATAATACAGTATGTACCTGTTGAACCAGGACCTCAGGGTTGACTGATAATACAATATGTACCTGTTGAACCAGGACCTCAGGGTTGACTGATAATACAGTATGTACCTGTTGAACCAGGACCTCAGGGTTGACTGATAATACAATATGTACCTGTTGAACCAGGACCTCAGAGTTGACTGATAATACAGTATGTACCTGTTGAACCAGGACCTCAGGGGGGTTGACTGATAATACAGTATGTACCTGTTGAACCAGGACCTCAGGGGGGTTGACTGATAATACAGTATGTACCTGTTGAACCAGGACCTCAGGGTTGACTGATCATATAGTATGTACCTGTTGAACCAGGACCTCAGGGGGGTTGACTGATAATACAGTATGTACCTGTTGATCCAGGACCTCAGGGTTGACTGATAATACAGTATGTACCTGTTGAACCAGGACCTCAGGGTTGACTGATAATACAGTATGTACCTGTTGAACCAGGACCTCAGGGTTGACTGATCATATAGTATGTACCTGTTGAACCAGGACCTCAGGGGGTTTGACTGATAATACAAAATGTACCTGTTGAAACAGGACCTCAGGGTTGACTGATAATACAGTATGTACCTGTTGAACCAGGACCTCAGGGTTGACTGATAATACAATATGTACCTGTTGAACCAGGACCTCAGAGTTGACTGATAATACAGTATGTACCTGTTGAACCAGGACCTCAGGGGGGTTGACTGATAATACAGTATGTACCTGTTGAACCAGGACCTCAGGGGGGTTGACTGATAATACAGTATGTACCTGTTGAACCAGGACGTCAGGGTTGACTGATCATATAGTATGTACCTGTTGAACCAGGACCTCAGGGGGGTTGACTGATAATACAGTATGTACCTGTTGAACCAGGACCTCAGGGTTGACTGATAATACTGTATGTACCTGTTGAACCAGGACCTCAGGGTTGACTGATTATACAGTATGTACCTGTTGAACCAGGACCTCAGGGTTGACTGATAATACAATATGTACCTGTTGAACCAGGACCTCAGGGGGGTTGACTGATAATACAGTATGTACCTGTTGAACCAGGACCTCAGGGGGGTTGACTGATAATACAATATGTACCTGTTGAACCAGGACCTCAGGGTTGACTGATCATATAGTATGTACCTGTTGAACCAGGACCTCAGGGGGATTGACTGATAATACAGGATGTACCTGTTGAACCAGGACCTCAGGGTTGACTGATAATACAATATGTACCTGTTGAACCAGGACCTCAGGGTTGACTGATAATACAGTATGTACCTGTTGAACCAGGACCTCAGGGTTGACTGATAATACAGTATGTACCTGTTGAACCAGGACCTCAGGGTTGACTGATAATACAGTATGTACCTGTTGAACCAGGACCTCAGGGTTGACTGATTATACAGTATGTACCTGTTGAACCAGGACCTCAGGGTTGACTGATAATACAGTATGTACCTGTTGAACCAGGACCTCAGGGTTGACTGATAATACAATATGTACCTGTTGAACCAGGACCTCAGGGGGGTTGACTGATAATACAGTATGTACCTGTTGAACCAGGACCTCAGGGTTGACTGATAATACAGTATGTACCTGTTGAACCAGGACCTCAGGGTTTACTGATAATACAGTATGTACCTGTTGAACCAGGACCTCAGGGTTGACTGATAATACAATATGTACCTGTTGAACCAGGACCTCAGGGGGGTTGACTGATAATACAGTATGTACCTGTTGAACCAGGACCTCAGGGGGGTTGACTGATAATACAATATGTACCTGTTGAACCAGGACTTCAGGGTTGACGGATCATATAGTATGTACCTGTTGAACCAGGACCTCAGGGGGGTTGACTGATAATACAATATGTACCTGTTGAAACAGGACCTCAGGGTTGACTGATAATACAGTATGTACCTGTTGAACCAGGACCTCAGGGTTGACTGATAATACAATATGTACCTGTTGAACCACCACCTCAGAGTTGACTGATAATACAGTATGTACCTGTTGAACCAGGACCTCAGGGGGGTTGACTGATAATACAGTATGTACCTGTTGAACCAGGACCTCAGGGGGGTTGACTGATAATACAATATGTACCTGTTGAACCAGGACCTCAGGGTTGACTGATCATATAGTATGTACCTGTTGAACCAGGACCTCAGGGGGGTTGACTGATAATACAGTATGTACCTGTTGAACCAGGACCTCAGGGTTGACTGATAATACAGTATGTACCTGTTCAACCAGGACCTCAGGGTTGACTGATCACATAGTATGTACCTGTTGAACCAGGACCTCAGGGGGGTTGACTGATAATACAGTATGTACCTGTTGAACCAGGACCTCAGGGTTTACTGATAATACTGTATGTACCTGTTGAACCAGGACCTCGGGGTTGACTGATAATACAATATGTACCTGTTGAACCAGGACCTCAGGGGGGTTGACTGATAATACAGTATGTACCTGTTGAACCAGGACCTCAGGGTTGACTGATAATACAGTATGTACCTGTTGAACCAGGACCTCAGGGTTGACTGATAATACAGTATGTACCTGTTGAACCAGGACCTCAGGGTTGACTGATAATACAGGATGTACCTGTTGAACCAGGACCTCAGGGGGGTTGACTGATAATACAGTATGTACCTGTTGAACCAGGACCTCAGGGTTGACTGATCATATAGTATGTACCTGTTGAACCAGGACCTCAGGCGGGTTGACTGATAATACAATATGTACCTGTTGAAACAGGACCTCAGGGTTGACTGATAATACAGTATGTACCTGTTGAACCAGGACCTCAGGGTTGACTGATAATACAATATGTACCTGTTGAACCAGGACCTCAGAGTTGACTGATAATACAGTATGTACCTGTTGAACCAGGACCTCAGGGGGGTTGACTGATAATACAGTATGTACCTGTTGAACCAGGACCTCAGGGGGGTTGACTGATAATACAATATGTACCTGTTGAACCAGGACCTCAGGGTTGACTGATCATATAGTATGTACCTGTTGAACCAGGACCTCAGGGGGGTTGACTGATAATACAGTATGTACCTGTTGAACCAGGACCTCAGGGTTGACTGATAATACAGTATGTACCTGTTCAACCAGGACCTCAGGGTTGACTGATCACATAGTATGTACCTGTTGAACCAGGACCTCAGGGGGGTTGACTGATAATACAGTATGTACCTGTTGAACCAGGACCTCAGGGTTTACTGATAATACTGTATGTACCTGTTGAACCAGGACCTCGGGGTTGACTGATAATACAATATGTACCTGTTGAACCAGGACCTCAGGGGGGTTGACTGATAATACAGTATGTACCTGTTGAACCAGGACCTCAGGGTTGACTGATAATACAGTATGTACCTGTTGAACCAGGACCTCAGGGTTGACTGATAATACAGTATGTACCTGTTGAACCAGGACCTCAGGGTTGACTGATAATACAGGATGTACCTGTTGAACCAGGACCTCAGGGGGGTTGACTGATAATACAGTATGTACCTGTTGAACCAGGACCTCAGGGTTGACTGATCATATAGTATGTACCTGTTGAACCAGGACCTCAGGGGGGTTGACTGATAATACAGTATGTACCTGTTGAACCAGGACCTCAGGGTTGACTGATAATACTGTATGTACCTGTTGAACCAGGACCTCAGGGTTGACTGATAATACAATATGTACCTGTTGAACCAGGACCTCAGGGTTGACTGATAATACAGTATGTACCTGTTGAACCAGGACCTCAGGGTTGACTGCCAGCAGAGAGATAAAGGGGGACTCCTCATCAGAGAGCAGTATACTGATGGCATCCAGGACTCCAACAATCTTCTTAGGAGCACATCGGTCCAGGTTAGTGATCTCCAGGACCACGCGGATCCTCCTCTGCTCAAACACCTCCATGAACTGGATGAACCTGGACAACAGCCACATCTCCTTCCTCACCTGGGAGAGAGAGGGGGAGGAAGGAGAGAGAGAGGGGGGGAGGGAGAGAGAGAGAGAGAGAGAGAGAGAGAGAGAGAGAGAGAGAGAGAGTAAGAGAGAGAGAGAGAGAGAGAGGGACAGAGAGAGACAGAGACAGAGAGGGGGGGAGGAAGGGAGGGAGAGAGAGAGAGACAGGCAGAGAGACAGAGAGAGAGAGAGAGAGACAGAGTGAGAGACAGAGACAGAGACAGAGGGGGGGGAGGAAGGGAGAGAGAGAGAGAGAGAGAGAGAGAGAGAGACAGCAGAGAGACAGAGAGACAGAGACAGAGAGACAGAGACAGAGAGGGGGGAGGAAGGGAGGGAGAGAGAGAAAGAGAAAAGTTGTAGAAAGCAGGTTAAGGAAATGAATCATTGGTCAAAGGTAGTGCACTATGTTCCATTATATATTTCCCCACCTCGTTCATGAACCCTAGTTGGCCGCTGAGCCTCTCGTTGTCCAGCGCCTTACGGACGTTCAGGTCCTGGTTGAAGATCAGGTTCTTTCCCATCTGGAATGTGAACCGTATAGCTCCTGCTGCAGGGACCCCCAGGGCAGCGAGCGCCAGTCCCTCGAACACGCCGGCCCCTCTTTGGGCTTCACTCGGGCCTTCTCCTTCTGTTCCATTTCCTGATCCCAGTCCGTCCAGCTCTGGTGCTTCTGGAAACTCCGGGAAGCCAAACTTCACCTATTAGGTCCAGGAACACAAGGTTTCAGGACAACGTCCTATTCAGTGTTTGCTGAGTATTTATTTTCCATCTTGATGTTGATTGGTGAACTTTTCATGCTGCCAAAGATTCCTTCATTCCTAGTCATTTTGTATCACCTTGCTTCACTGGTCCCTTAATTTACAGTGGGTGAAAAAAGTATTTAGTCAGCCACCAATTGTGCAAGTTCTCCCACTTAAAAAGATGAGAGAGGCCTGTAATTTTCATCATATGTACACGTCAACTATGACAGACAAAATGAGAAGAAAAAAATCCAGAAAATCACATTGTAGGATTTTTTATGAATTTATTTGCAAATTATGGTGGAAAATAAGTATTTGATCAATAACAAAAGTTTCTCAATACTTTGTTATATACCCTTTGTTGGCAATGACACAAGGTTCTCACACACTGTTGCTGGTATTTTGGCCCATTCCTCCATGCAGATCTCCTCTAGAGCAGTGATGTTTTGGAGCTGTCGCTGGGCAACACAGACTTTCAACTCCCTCCAAAGATTTTCTATGGGGTTGAGATCTGGAGACTGGCTAGGCCACTCCAGGACCTTGAAATGCTTCCTACGAAGCCACTCCTTCGTTGCCCGGGCGGTGTGTTTGGGATCATTGTCATGCTGAAAGACCCAGCCACGTTTCATCTTCAATGCCCTTGCTGATGGAAGGAGGTTTTCACTCAAAATCTCACGATACATGGCCCCATTCATTCTTTCCTTTACACGGATCAGTCGTCCTGGTCCCTTTGCAGAAAAACAGCCCCAAAGCATGATGTTTCCACCCCCATGCTTCACAGTAGGTATGGTGTTCTTTGGATGCAACTCAGCATTCTTTGTCCTCCAAACACGACGAGTTTAGTTTTTACCAAAAAGTTATATTTTGGTTTCATCTGACCATATGACATTCTCCCAATCCTCTTCTGGATCATCCAAATGCACTCTAGCAAACTTCAGACGGGCCTGGACATGTACTGGCTTAAGCAGGGGGACACGTCTGCACTGCAGGATTTGAGTCCCTGGAGGCGTAGTGTGTTACTGATGGTAGGCTTTGTTACTTTGGTCCCAGCTCTCTGCAGGTCATTTACTAGGTCCCCCTGTGTGGTTCTGGGATTTTTGCTCACCGTTCTTGTGATCATTTTGACCCCACGGGGTGAGATCTTGCGTGGAGCCCCAGATCGAGGGAGATTATCAGTGGTCTTGTATGTCTTTCATTTCCTAATAATTGCTCCCACAGTTGATTTCTTCAAACCAAGCTGCTTACCTATTGCAGATTCAGTCTTCCCAGCCTGGTGCAGGTCTACAATTTTGTTTCTGGTGTCCTTTGACAGCTCTTTGGTCTTGGCCATAGTGGAGTTTGGAGTGTGACTGTTTGAGGTTGTGGACAGGTGTCTTTTATACTGATAACAAGTTCAAACAGGTGCCATTAATACAGGTACCGAGTGGAGGACAGAGGAGCCTCTTAAAGAAGAAGTTACAGGTCTGTGAGAGCCAGAAATCTTGCTTGTTTGTAGGTGACCAAATACTTATTTTCCACCATAATTTGCAAATAAATTCATAAAAAATCCTACAATGTGATTTTCTGGAGAAAAAAAATCTCAATTTGTCTGTCATAGTTGACGTGTACCTATGATGAAAATTACAGGCCTCTCTCATATTTTTAAGTGGGAGAACTTGCACAATTGGTGGCTGACTAAATACTTTTTTCCCCCACTGTACAATCCTTCCTCATTTATGATAAACATATTATGGGATATTAGAAATTGAATTGACCTTGTTACTATGGGGTCTATCCCAGAATGGCACCCTGTTCCCTATATAATGCACTACTTTTGACCAGAGCCTCCAGGGGTCCTGGTCAAAAGTAGTGCACTATAAAGGCAATAGGATGCCATTTGGGATGCAAGCTATAACAACCTTTTGATCCTCACCAGGAAGACGAGGACTGTGAGAGCAGCGAGCAGCGCGGCCAGGACCAGGGACCAGAGAGGGAAACAGCAGAACTTCTTAGACCTCCATTCTGACGGCGTGTTTTCAATCACCTTCTTCCTCACCTCATCGTTCTCGTCGTGCTGCGCCACACGGTACAGACCCAGCTGAAGAACAAAAGAAGAAGACTTTATTGTCCATTGTCTTGATGTTTCCAGTCAGAGCTGTGTTTGGAACCGACAACACTCTAACCTCTTTCATTTGATTTAACCATTATTCATCCAGGAAGTCCTGTTGAGGTCAAAATACCTATTTTATAAGGGAGCCCTCTAACCTCTGACCTCTAGCCTCTAACCTCTAGGCTACCTACCTGAAGTCAATCTCTAACCTCTAGGCTACCTACCTGAAGTCAATCTCTAACCTCTGGGCTACCTACCTGAAGTTAACCTCTAATCCTTACCTATAACCTCTGACCTCCCCAGCTAGCACGTAACGTTCTGAGAACCCTATGTTTCTTAGAGCTTGGTGAGAGTGTGGTTGTCCTGTAGTTATTTTGCATACAACCTTCCCACAATGTTCTGGGAATGGTGCAGGATACCCAGCTAGCACACAACGTTCTGAGAACCATATGTTTGTTAGGTGGGAATATCAGTACTTCAGCATAAAGTTTCCTACAGGTTTCATCATGGTTCTATTTTTAAAAGTAATGTTCTCAAATTGTTTCCGAGAACGTTAAGAAACAACGTTCTTCTGTGGGAATTTCAGTACTTCAGCATAACATTTTCTGCAGGTTTCCTCATGGTTCTATTTAAAGTCATGTTCTCAGAACAATTAGAAGAGTTTCCATAAAAACCACAAGAAAACATTAGTAACGTTCAAAAGATGTTATAAGAATGTTATTTAAAAACATATACATTCCGTTCTCAGCGTCAACAAAACTCTCTCTATCCTCCATCTTGTTAAGTGTGTTCAGGTGTGTTGGCCGCGCCCACTAATTGGTCACACCTGATCTTAATGAGTGCTTTCATCGACGGGGCTGTAGTGGAACAGGTTGAGAGCTTCAAGTTCCTTGGTGTCCACATAACCAACGAACTATCATGGTCCAAACACACCAAGACAGTCGTGAAGAGGGCACGACAAAGCCTATTCCCCCTCAGGAGACTGAAATGATTTGGCATGGGTCCTCAGATCCTCAAAATATTCTACAGCTGCACCATCGAGAGCATCCTGACTGGTTGCATCACCGCCTGGTATGGCAACTGCTTGGCCTCCGACCGCAAGGCACTACACAGGGTAGTGCGTACAGCCCAGTACATCACTGGGGCCAAGCTTCCTGCCATCCAGGACCTCTATACCAGGCGGTGTCAGAGGAAGGCCCTCAAAATTGTCAAGGACTCCACCCACCCTAGTCATAGACTGTTCTCTCTGCTACCGCACGGCAAACGGTACCGGAGTGCCAAGTCTAGGTCCAAAAGACTTCTCAACAGCTTCTACCCCCAAGCCATAAGACTCCTGAACAGCTAATCATGGCTACCCAGACTATTTGCACTGCCCCCCACCCCCCACCCCATCTTTTTACGCTGCTGCTACTCTGTTAATTATTTATGCATAGTCACTTTAACTCTACCCACATGTACATATTACTTCAACTACCTCAACTAACCGGTGCCCCCGCACATTGACTCTGCACCGGTACCCCCCTGTATATATAGCCTCCCTACTGTTTATTTTATTTGACTTCTGGTCTTTTTTTTCTCAACACTTTTTTGTTGTTGTTTTATTTTACTTTTTTTATAAAAAATAAATGCACTGTTGGTTAAGGGCTGTAAGTAAGCATTTCACTGTAATGTCTGCACCTGTTGTATTCGGCGCATGTGGCCAATAAAATTTGATTTGATTTGATTTGCTTATGTTCTTTAAAATGGGGTCCGCTTGAAAAGACTAAAATGAACAGCTTTGTATGAGTTAAAAAAACATGGCATGCTAGCTCCATCCTGGCGCAGTGGACTAATTCCATGGATAGAGAACAGAAGATCATAGGTTTGAATCTCACTGATGCCGTGCCACAATAAAAAAGAAATGTGTCTGCTTGATGCCTAAGCAAATTCATTTCCATGTGTCCTATCTGTGCTTGAAGTTCAAAACAGTTAACCCCAACTAAGCTAGCAGTGTTATTAAAAAGTCTTATTGAAACATGTTCTCAGAACGTTAAATCATCATCTTCAAATAACCTATAATTTTTGTTCTCAGGACTTTAATAAAACCTTTCAGGGAACCATAGTAAAACGTTCTCAGAACCTCTCTGCAACATAAAAATGTACGTTCCCAGAACAGGCGTAATTTTCACTTAAAACGTTCAGTTTTACCGGTCAGGAAACATATGTCTTCATTCCCAGAACCAATGGGTAACCAAAAACATACGTTCCCACAACCTCCAAGGAACCAAATGTGCTAGCTGGGCTCTGACTTCTAACCTCTATGCTACCTACCTGAAGTTAACCTCTAACCTCTAGGTCCTAACTCTATCACCTGAAGTTAACCTCTAAGTCCTAACTCTATTACCTGAAGTTAACCTCTAACCTCTAGGTCCTAACTCTATTACCTGAAGTTAACCTCTAACCTCTAGGTCCTAACTCTATCACCTGAAGTTAACCTCTAACCTCTAGGTCCTAGCTCTATTACCTGAAGTTAACCTCTAACCTCTAGGTCCTAACTCTATTACCTGAAGTTAACCTCTAACCTCTAGGTCCTAACTCTATCACCTGAAGTTAACCTCTAACCTCTAGGTTCTAACTCTATTACCTGAAGTTCCCTGCCATCCAGGACCTCTATACCAGGCGGTGTCAGAGGAAGGCCCTCAAAATTGTCAAAGACTCCAGTCACCCTAGTCATAGACTGTTCTCTCTGCTACCGCACGGCAAGCGGTACCGGAGTGCCAAGTCTAGGTCCAAAAGACTTCTCAACAGCTTCTACCCCCAAGCCATAAGACTCCTGAACAGCTAATCATGGCTACCCGGACTATTTGCACTGCCCCCCCACCCCCATACTTTTTACGCTGCTGCTACTCTGTTAAGTATTTATGCATAGTCACTTTAACTCTACCCACATGTACATATTACCTCAACTAGCCGGTGCCCCCGCACATTGACTATGCAACGGTACCCCCCCTGTATATATAGCCTCCCTACTGTCACTTTATTCTATTGTATATATAGCCTCCCTACTGTCACTTTATTTTTACTTCTGCTCTTTTTTTCTCAACACTTTTTTGTTGTTGTTTTATTCTTACTTTTTTGTTTAAAATAAATGCACTGTTGGTTAAGGGCTGTAAGTAAGCATTTCACTGTAATGTCTGCACCTGTTGTATTCGGCGCATGTGACCAATAAAATTTGATTTGATTTGATTTGAAGTTAACCTCTAACCTCTAGGTCCTAACTCTATTACCTGAAGTTAACCTCTAACCTCTAGGTCCTAACTCTATTACCTGAAGTTAACCTCTAACCTCTAGGTCCTAACTCTATTACCTGAAGTTAACCTCTAACCTCTAGGTCCTAACTCTATTACCTGAAGTTAACCTCTAACCTCTAGGGTAACCCACCTGAAATTTCCCGAAACTCTCCTGCAGCACCAGGCACAGTCTCATCACCAGCCCCGCCCAGAGGAGGTCACTCCCGGCGAAGTGCCATGCGGAGAACCGAACATAGATGAACCGGACATTCTGCCGTTGCTGGTTCTCCTCGGTCCAGATGGGTCTGTAGAACAGCAGCCTGCAGATCAGAGCTAGGAGACCAGTAATGGAGGGTTTGATGGAACGAGGCTTGGACCTGCCCTGGCACCTCTTCTCCCTCCTCTTTGCCTCCTGCTCCATGTGGACTAGTCAAGGAGTGAGTGAGTGAATGAGTGTACCCTGTATATAGACATATATAGACATAATATGACAGGATCATGTTGTATCTACCCCTTATGTGACAGGATCATGTTGTATCTACCTACCGTTAATATGACAGGATCATGTTGTATGTATCTACTGTTAATATGACAGGATCATGTTGTATGTATCTACCCTCTATATGACAGGATCATGTTGTATCTACCCTCTATATGACAGGATCATGTTGTACCTACCCTCTATATGACAGGATCATGTTGTATCTACCCCCTATGTGACAGGATCATGTTGTACCTACCCTCTATATGACAGGATCATGTTGTATCTACCCTCTATAGGACAGGATCATGTTGTATCTACCCTCTATATGACAGGATCATGTTGTGTGTATCTACCCTCTATGTGACAGGATCATGTTGTATCTACCCTCTATATGACAGGATCATGTTGTACCTACCCTCTATGTGACAGGATCATGTTGTATCTACCCTCTATATGACAGGATCATGTTGTGTGTATCTACCCTCTATGTGACAGGATCATGTTGTACCTACCCTCTATATATCTGAGGATCATGTTGATGCGGTTCTGACATGATGAGTAGAGGCCCACCGTAGCAGGAGAGGACACTTTAGTCAGAGTCTTGGTCAGAGCGTACGCATAGATGTGATCCAAATCTACAGAATCAACAGAGATAAATGTAGCAGGCGTTTTGATAGGTCGGTTAAGTAGCTAAAACGTAGTGGGAAACGTTTCCACTCTACTGAAAAATAAATCTACAAGATAAGAACAGGAACATGCATCACACCGGCTGTATTTCTGTATTTTGAAAGTTATATATCTTGAAAATGTTGGGACTATATCAACAATGGACTAATGAAACAAATACCAAAATATAGTTTTTGGGTGGAATTTTCTTTTAATCATTGACAGTGTTTTTGAACGATGGGAGTGACTTTCACTGTAAATATGTATTTTTTAAAGCATGTGATCGCATTCATTTCCCCCGATGGGATAATCAAGTTGATCAAATGCCCTAATTAATACCTGTTGCACACAACTTCCTCTTTTTAAACCTACAGTACTGCTGCGTCTGAAATGGCCCCCTATTCCCTATAGGGGCTCTGGTCTAAAGTAGTGCACTACATAGGGAATAGGGTGCCAATCTCTAGTCTAAAGTAGTGCACTACATAGGGAATAGGGTGATATTTGGGGCGCCGCCTATGTTTATGTATTCCAGCTGCAGAACAGGTCCAGTATCTCATCATGCAAACACTCAGGTTCTGTTCTGTTCTGTTCTGTTCTGTTCTGTTCTGTTCTGTTCTGTTCTGTTCTGTTCTGTTCTGTTCTGTTCTGCTCTGCTCTGCTCTGCTCTGCTCTGTTCTGCTCTGCTCTGCTCTGTTCTGCTCTGCTCTGTTCTGCTCTGTTCTGCTCTGTTCTGATTTTGTACGTTTGCCCACTGACAAAGACATGATCAGTCTATCATTTTAATGGTAGGTTTATTTGAACAGTGAGAGACAGAATAACAACAACAAAATTCAGAAAAACGCATGTCAAAAATGTTATAAATTGATTTGCATTTTAATGAGGGAAATAAGTATTTGACCCCTCTGCAAAACATGACTTAGTACTTGGTGGCAAAACCCTTGTTGGCAATCACAGAGGTCAGACGTTTCTTGTAGTTGGCCACCAGGTTTGCACGCATCTCAGGAGGGATTTTGTTCAACTCCTCTTTGCAGATCTTCTCCAAGTCATTAAGGTTTCGAGGCTGACGTTTGGCAACTCGAACCTTCAGCTCCCTCCACAGATCTTCTATGGGATTAAGGTCTGGAGACTGGCTAGGCCACTCCAGCACCTTAATGTGCTTCTTCTTGAGCCACTCCTTTGTTGCCTTGGCCGTGTGTTTTGGGTCATTGTCATGCTGGAATACCCATCCACAACCCATTTTCAATGCCCTGGCTGAGGGAAGGAGGTTCTCACCCAATAATCGACAGTACATCGCCCCGTCCATTGTCCCTTTGATGCGGTGAAGTTGTCCTGTCCCCTTAGCAGAAAAACACCCCCAAAACATAATGTTTCCACCTCCATGTTTGACGGTGGGGATGGTGTTCTTGGTGTCATAGGCAGCATTCCTCCTCTTCCAAACACGGCGAGTTGAGTTGATGCCAAAGAGCTCCATTTTGGTCTCATCTGACCACAACACTTTCACCCAGTTCTCCTCTGAATCATTCAGATGCTCATTGGCAAACTTCAGACGGCCCTGTATACAGTGAGGGAAAAAAATATTTGATCCCCTGCTGATTTTGTACGTTTGCCCACTGACAAAGAAATGATCAGTCTATAATTTTAATGGTAGGTTTATTTGAACAGTGAGAGACAGAATAACAACAACAAAAATCCAGAAAAACGCATGTCAAAAATGTTATAAATTGATTTGCATTTTAATGAGGGAAATAAGTATTTGACCCCCTCTCAATCAGAAAGATTTCTGGCTCCCAGGTGTCTTTTATACATACAGGTAGCGAGCTGAGATTAGGAGCACACTCTTAAAGGGAGTGCTCCTAATCTCAGCTTGTTACCTGTATAAAAGACACCTGTCCACAGAAGCAATCAATCAATCAGATTCCAAACTCTCCACTATGGCCAAGACCAAAGAGCTCTCCAAGGATGTCAGGGACAAGATTATAGACCTACACAAGGCTGGAATGGGCTACAAGACCATCGCCAAGCAGCTTGGTGAGAAGGTGACAACAGTTGGTGCGATTATTCGCAAATGGAAGAAACACAAAATAACTGTCAATCTCCCTCGGCCTGGGGCTCCATGCAAGATCTCACCTCGTGGAGTTGCAATGATCATGAGAACGGTGAGGAATCAGCCCAGAACTACACGGGAGGATCTTGTCAATGATCTCGAGGCAGCTGGGACCATAGTCACCAAGAAAACAATTGGTAACACACTACGCCGTGAAGGACTGAAATCCTGCAGCGCCCGCAAGGTCCCCCTGCTCAAGAAAGCACATATACAAGGCCGTCTGAAGTTTGCCAATGAACATCTGAATGATTCAAAGGAGAACTGGGTGAAAGTGTTGTGGTCAGATGAGACCAAAATCAAGCTCTTTTGCATCAACTCAACTCGCCGTGTTTGGAGGAGGAGGAATGCTGCCTATGACCACAAGAACACCATCCCCACCGTCAAACATGGAGGTGGAAACATTATGCTTTGGGGGTGTTTTTCTGCTAAGGGGACAGGACAACTTCACTGTATCAAAGGGACGATGGACGCGGCCATGTACCGTCAAATCTTGGGTGAGAACCTCCTTCCCTCAGCCAGGGCATTGAAAATGGGTCGTGGATGGGTATTCCAGCATGACAATGACCCAAAACACACGGCCAAGGCAACAAAGGAGTGGCTCAAGAAGAAGCACATTAAGATCCTGGAGTGGCCTAGCCAGTCTCCAGACCTTAATCCCATAGAAGATCTGTGGAGGGAGCTGAAGGTTCGAGTTGCCAAACGTCAGCCTCGAAACCTTAATGACTTGGAGAAGTTCTGCAAAGAGGAGTGGAACAAAATCCCTCCTGAGATGTGTGCAAATCTGGTGGCCAACTACAAGAAACATCTGACCTCTGTGATTGCCAACAAGGGTTTTGCCACCAAGTACTAAGTCATGTTTTGCAGAGGGGTCAAATACTTATTTCCCTCATTAAAATGCAAATCAATTTATAACATTTTTGACATGCATTTTTCTGGATTTTCTGTTGTTATTCTGTCTCTCACAGTTCAAATAAACATACCATTAAAATTATAGACTGATCAGTCTTTGTCAGTGGGCAAACGTAAAAAATTAGCAGGGGATCAAATACTTTTTTCCCTCACTGTATGTGCTTTCCTGAGCAGAGGGACCTTGCGGGCGCTGCAGGATTTCAGTCCTTCACGGCGTAGTGTGTTACCAATTGTTTTATTGGTGACTATGGTCCCAGCTGCCTTGAGATCATTGACTAGATCCTCCCGTGTAGTTCTGGGCTGATTCCTCACATTTCTCATGATCATTGCAACTCCACGAGGTGAGATCTTGCATGGAGCCCCAGGCCGAGGGAGATTGACAGTTATTTTGTGTTTCTTCCATTTGCGAATAATCGCACCAACTGTTGTCACCTTCTCACCAAGCGGCTTGGCGATGGTTTTGTAGCCCATTCCAGCCTTGTGTAGGTCTACAATCTTGTCCCTGACATCCTTGGAGAGCTCTTTGGTCTTGGCCATGGTGGAGAGTTTGGAATCTGATTGATTGATTGCTTCTGTGGACAGGTGTCTTTTATACAGGTAACAAGCTGAGATTAGGAGCACTCCCTTTAAGAGTGTGCTCCTAATCTCAGCTCGTTACCTGTATAAAAGACACCTGGGAGCCAGACATCTTTCTGATTGAGAGGGGGTAAAATACTTATTTCCCTCATTAAAATGCAAATCAATTTAAAACATTTTTGACATGCGTTTTTCTGGATTTTGTTGTTGTTATTCTGTCTCTCACTGTTCAAATAAGCCTACCATTAAAATGATAGACTGATAATTTCTTTGTCAGTGGGCAAACGTACAAAATCAGCAGGGGATCAAATACTTTTTTCCCTCACTGTATATATACAGTGTTGTAACGTTGTGCAAATAGTTCAAGTACAAATGGGAAAATAAATCAACATAAATATGGGTTGTATTTACAATGGTGGTTGTTCTTCTCTCACCTTTTATTACCATTGTATTGACGTTGACAATGGCACCCAGAGGATAATGGTAATGTCTGGCTGTTTGTGATCTGTGAATGACAAAGAATAACACTTACAAAACCTCAGGTGAAAGAGGGAGGAGAGAGAGAGAGAGAGAGAGAGCTCAAAGACATTGCTCCTGCATTTTTAACAAAAAATATAGATTTAGAGTTAGATAAAGTAGGATTTTTTGGCAGGGACATATACAGGATGCTACCCTCCACAACATAACCTTTATTCCAAACCAAAACTCCAAACCTACAACCTGATTTTGGACGGAATTACCTGGAAAGTTTTCTACTACCAAGGATTACTATTCTCAAACTATACAGCAAATGCTCTGGAAAACAAACAGAAACCTGAAAACACCATCCAACCTGGAACTGAGTGAGTAATGTTTAGTATGAAGCTATTTTTCACTTTCAAAAACCAAGAAGAAAAATTCATTACAATGATATATTTTATATTATAAGGACTGAATTCTAAGGCTACCAAGCTTAAGCTTGCTACAAAGAGATACAATTTCAATTAGCACTGACGTGTGAAGTGAGAGGTGTCAAAGCCCTTGAGCCCAACAATGGCAGGAGAGTCGTACAGTCTACCCCAACTAGAGGCCTTAGAAGAGGCCTTAGAAGCACCCCCCCACTGTTCAGAGGTCATTAAAATACAGTACCCTCTGAATGTAAAAAACGACAAGACACGAAAAGAGTACAAATTGAAACTTCTTTTGGGGAAGCACGAGACACTTTTTGCTGATTTGTATAAAAATGGGAACATAAGCAACCTTATCTTCCACACAGACCATCCCCTGGCATGGCACAGTGCTATACTAGCACACTACCCCTCTGTTAAGAGGGGGGGTGTTAGCGACGGGTGGAAACTCAGGATACTGGACAACGAGGACTCTGAGTCGTCTAATATTAATCTCTATAAATCTGGAACCGTTTTGGTTCAAGGCAACACCAAACAGTTCCAGCTGGACTTTCACCTAATCAAAGAAATAGCTCAGCAGGAGAAGCTGTCCCTTGAGAAAGATACCCCTACCCCGAGCGGGTCAGACCAGACCTCTTCATTAAATAACCCCACAGAGCAACCCCAAGCAGAAAGTCAACTTCCCAGCACAGAGTACTACTCCCTCATTGAAATGAAGGATAAATTCACCCAGCTGGAGGTAAGGCAGGTGGAGCTGGAACAGCAGGTGAACACACTCCAGTCAGCACAGACCCAGACAACAGTCCAGCACAACAACACCCCCTTAACTAGACCTGGAGAGCTGCAGGTGGAGAGAGACATGTCTGCACTCTGGACTGTGGTGAGACAACATCAACAGGAGAAAGAGCAGGAGCAGGAGAAGAACAGAGTACTAGAGGAGAGGATCAGAGTGCTGGAGGAGAAGGTGAGAACGATGACGGGTGACATTGAACAACCCATTAGAGAACAGCCCACCTCAGATCCTGGCCAAAGTCTCGACAACGCAGCAGAACAGTACACCCTAGACCCTGACCATAGCCTCGACATCACACCCAGACAAACAAATGAAGAACCCCAAGCCCTGGGGACCCCAACCCCTCTGAGCAACCCCCCCAGTCAGACACCCTGATAGCCCTCATGACGACACCTCCACACCCACTGAGGACATACACAAGCCACAGATTGTACTCCTCATGGACTCAAACGGGAAATACATACAAGAAAATAAACTTTTTCCAAAACACACAGTGTCTAAACTCTGGTGTCCAAATACCCAGAGCGCCCTAGACCTTCTGTCTAAGGACCGACTAGGATCACCCAGCCACATAATAATACACACAGGCACAAACGACCTGAGAACACAGCAGGAAAGGGTGGCCACATCACTCAAGGGCGTGATAGAAAAAGCTTCTTCTACTTTCCCCAACGCACAAGTGGTTATCTCAACCCTGTTACCACGAAAATACTTCCACCCTGCTACCATACAGCGGGTAAACGCAAGTATTTCCCGTGACTGTGCATCAAAACCAAATGTCTTCCTGGCCCACCACTCCACCCTGGACGTGAACAGCCTTTACGACCAGGTCCACCTATACAAGGCAGCAGTGCCCACCTTCGCCCGGACCCTAAAGGATATCGCCCTCAACCGCAGACCCAACACCTCACACAGGAGCAACAGATCAACAGACACCCCGTCCAGACCAGCGAGACACTCTCCCAGACCTGCGGGACCCCCCCCAGGATCTACACATAGAGGACCCCCGCAGAGAGGACCTACATCCAGACCACAGCACCATCAACCACATCTACACCCCCACCCCAACCAATTAACTTCCCCCCAAGTCAACCATGCCCACACCCCATTTAGGCCCCCTCAGATCAGACCTATGCCCCTCCTACCCACCCCAAGCCCCCCACTCCCACAAAGAGGGCCTCAACATGAAGGTCACACATACGCCCAGGCCGTGAGCAGGCAAACAGGCCCAACACCTACTCTTACACTAGCCCAAGCCAATGGCATGTACCAGATGCTCAGCAGGCTCTGCTCACAATTACTGGCCTGAGGCCAAACCACACAACCAACAACATTAGACACTTTATGGAACACAAAGCCTTCACTATTTCATCCTGGAATATCCAAGGCCTGAGGTCATCTGCCTTTGGCCTAAAGAGCAGGAATCTGGACTTCACCAAAGAAAACGGAAATACAGACATTGTCATCCTACAAGAAACATGGTATAGAGGAGACGGACCCACTGGTTGCCCTCTAGGTTACAGAGAGCTGGTAGTCCCATCCACCAAACTACCAGGTGTGAAACAGGGAAGGGACTCAGGGGGTATGCTAATTTGGTATAGAGCAGACCTAACTCACTCTATTAAATTAATCAAAACAGGAACATTTTACATTTGGTTAGAAATTCAAAAGGAAATTATCTCAACTGAGAAAAATGTCCTCCTGTGTGCTACCTATATCCCCCCACTAGAATCCCCATACTTTAATGAAGACAGTTTCTCCATCCTGGAGGGGGAAATCAATAATTTCCAGACCCAGGGACATGTACTAGTCTGTGGCGACCTAAATGCCAGAACTGGACAAGAACCTGACACCCTCAGCACACAGGGGGACAAACACCTACCTGGAGGTGACAGCATTCCCTCCCCCATATGCCCCCCTAGGCACAACTACGACAACATAACCAACAAAAATGGGTCACGACTCCTGCAGCTCTGTCGCACACTGGGTATGTACATAGTCAATGGTAGGCTTCGAGGGGACTCCTATGGTAGGTACACCTATAGCTCATCTCTTGGCAGTAGTACTGTAGACTACTTTATCACTGACCTCAACCCAGAGTCTCTCAGAGCGTTCACAGTCAGCCCACTGACACCCCTATCAGACCACAGCAAAATCACAGTCTACTTGAACAGAGCAATACTCAATCATGAGGCATCAAAGCCAAAAGAACTGAATAATATTAAGAAATGCTATAGATGGAAGGAAAGTAGTGTTGAAACCTACCAAAAAACAATTAGGAAACAACAAATTCAATCCATTCTAGACAACTTCCTGGACAAAACGTTCCACTGTAATAGTGAAGGTGTAAACTTGGCAGTAGAAAACCTAAACAGTATATTTGACTTCTCAGCTTCCCTATCAAATCTAAAAATCTCTAACAGAAAACCAAAGAAAAGTAATAACAGTGATAAATGGTTTGATGAAGAATGCAAAAACCTAAGAAAGAAATTGAGAAACCTATCCAACCAAAAACATAGAGACCCAGAAAACCTGAGCCTACGCCTTCACTATGGTGAATCACTAAAACAATACAGAAATACACTACGGAAAAAGAAGGAACAGCATGTCAGAAATCAGCTCAATGTAATTGAAGAATCCATAGACTCTAACCACTTCTGGGAAAATTGGAAAACACTAAACAAACAACAACACGAAGAGCTATCTATCCAAAACGGAGATGTATGGGTAAACCACTTCTCCAATCTTTTTGGCTCTATAACAGAGAACAAACAGCAAAAAAATATACATGATCAAATGCAAATCTTAGAATCAACTATTAAAGACTACCAGAACCCACTGGATTCTCCAATTACATTGAATGAACTACAGGATAAAATACAAACCCTCCAACCCAAAAAGTCCTGTGGTGTTGATGGTATCCTCAATGAAATGATAAAATATACAGACCACAAATTTCAATTAGCTATACTTAAACTCTTTAACATCATCCTTAGCTCTGGCATCTTCCCCAACATCTGGAACCAAGGACTGATCACCCCAATCCACAAAAGTGGAGACAAATTTGACCCCAATAACTACCGTGGGATATGCGTCAACAGCAACCTTGGGAAAATCCTCTGCATTATCATTAACAGCAGACTAGTTCATTTCCTCAGTGAAAACAATGTACTGAGCAAATGTCAAATTGGCTTTTTACCAAATTACCGTACGACAGACCACGTATTCACCCTGCACACCCTAATTGACAAACAAACAAACCAGAACAAAGGCAAAGTCTTCTCATGCTTTGTTGATTTCAAAAAAGCTTTTGACTCAATTTGGCATGAGGGTCTGCTATACAAATTGATGGAAAGTGGGGTTGGGGGAAAAACATACGACATTATAAAATCCATGTACACAAACAACAAGTGTGCGGTTAAAATTGGCAAAAAACACACACATTTCTTTCCACAGGGCCGTGGGGTGAGACAGGGATGCAGTTTAAGCCCCACCCTCTTCAACATATATATCAACGAATTGGCGAGGGCACTAGAACAGTCTGCAGCACCCGGCCTCACCCTACTAGAATCTGAAGTCAAATGTCTTCTGTTTGCTGACGATCTGGTGCTTCTGTCACCAACCAAGGAGGGCCTACAGCAGCACCTAGATCTTCTGCACAGATTCTGTCAGACCTGGGCCCTGACAGTAAATCTCAGTAAGACAAAAATAATGGTGTTCCAAAAAAGGTCCAGTTGCCAGGACCACAAATACAAATTCCATCTAGACACCGTTGCCCTAGAGCACACAAAAAACTATACATACCTCGGCCTAAACATCAGCGCCACAGGTAACTTCCACAAAGCTGTGAACGATCTGAGAGACAAGGCAAGAAGGGCCTTCTATGCCATCAAAAGGAACATAAAATTTGACATACCAATTAGGATCTGGCTAAAAATACTTGAATCAGTTATAGAACCCATTGCCCTTTATGGTTCTGAGGTCTGGGGTCCGCTCACCAACCAAGAATTCACAAAATGGGACAAACACCAAATTGAGACTCTGCATGCAGAATTCTGCAAAAACATCCTCCGTGTACAACGTAAAACACCAAATAATGCATGCAGAGCAGAATTAGGCCAATACCCGCTAATTATCAAAATCCAGAAAAGAGCCGTTAAATTCTATAACCACTTAAAAGGAAGCGATTCCCAAACCTTCCATAACAAAGCCATCACCTACAGAGAGATGAACTTGGAGAAGAGTCCCCTAAGTAAGCTTGTCCTGGGGCTCTGTTCACAAACACAAACAGACCCCACACAGCCCCAGGACAACAACAACAACAACACAACTAGACCCAACCAAATCATGAGAAAACAAAAAGAGAATTACTTGACACATTGGAAAGAACAAACAAAAAAACTGAGCAAACTAGAATGCTATTTGGCCCTAAACAGAGAGTACACAGTGGCAGAATACCTGACCACTGTGACTGACCCAAACTTAAGGAAAGCTTTGACTATGTACAGACTCAGTGAGCATAGCCTTGCTATTGAGAAAGGGCCGCCGTAGGCAGACCTGGCTCTCAAGAGAAGACAGGCTATGTGCACACTGCCCACAAAATGAGGTGGAAACTGAGCTGCACTTCCTAACCTCCTGCCAAATGTATGACCATATTAGAGACACATATTTCCCTCAGATTACAGCGATCCACAAAGAATTCGAAAACAAACCCAATTTTGATAAACTCCCTTATCTACTGGGTGAAAAACCACAGTGTGCCATCACAGCTGCAAGATTTGTGACCTGTTGCCACAAGAAAAGGGCAACCAGTGAAGAACAAACACCATTGTAAATACAACCCATATTTATGTTTATTTATTTTCCCATTTGTACTTTAACTATTTGCACATTGTTACAACACTGTATATATACATAATATGACATTTGAAATGTCTTTATTCTTTTGAAACTTCTGAGTGTAATGTTTACTGTTAATATTTATTGTTTATTTCACTTTTGTTTACTATCTACTTCACTTGCTTTGGCAATGTTAACACACACGTTTCCCATGCCAATAAAGCCCTTAAATTGAAATTGAAATTGAATTGAGAGAGAGAGAGAGAGAGAGAGAGAGAGGGTTGGGGAATTGAATACTATTATAACAGCAGAGTTATGTAGAAAGTGCATCGCAACACAACTTAAGCAGTAGATAACATAGAAATAAAATGACTTGGTGCCTAAATACATCTCAACATAGACAGGAAGTGTCTGTCATGAGTTACTATACATCCAGTGAGTTACTATACATCCAGTGAGGTACTGAGTTACTATACATCCAGTGAGGTACTGAGTTACTATACATCCAGTGAGGTACTGAGTTACTATACATCCAGTGAGTTACTGAGTTACTATACATCCAGTGAGTTACTGAGTTACTATACATCCAGTGAGTTACTGAGTTACTATACATCCAGTGAGTTACTGAGTTACTATACATCCAGTGAGTTACTGAGTTACTATACATCCAGTGAGTTACTGAGTTACTATACATCCAGTGAGTTACTGAGTTACTATACATCCAGTGAGTTACTGAGTTACTATACATCCAGTGAGTTACTGAGTTACTATACATCCAGTGAGTTACTGAGTTACTATACATCCAGTGAGGTACTGAGTTACTATACATCCAGTGAGGTACTGAGTTACTATACATCCAGTGAGGTACTGAGTTACTATACATCCAGTGAGTTACTGAGTTACTATACATCCAGTGAGTTACTGAGTTACTATACATCCAGTGAGTTACTGAGTTACTATACGTCCAGTGAGGTACTGAGTTACTATACATCCAGTGAGGTACTGAGTTACTATACATCCAGTGAGTTACTGAGTTACTATACATCCAGTGAGTTACTGAGTTACTATACATCCAGTGAGTTACTGAGTTACTATACGTCCAGTGAGGTACTGAGTTACTATACATCCAGTGAGGTACTGAGTTACTATACATCCAGTGAGTTACTGAGTTACTATACATCCAGTGAGTTACTGAGTTACTATACATCCAGTGAGGTACTGAGTTACTATACATCCAGTGAGTTACTGAGTTACTATACATCCAGTGAGTTACTGAGTTACTATACATCCAGTGAGGTACTGAGTTACTATACATCCAGTGAGGTACTGAGTTACTATACATCCAGTGAGGTACTGAGTTACTATACATCCAGTGAGGTACTGAGTTACTATACATCCAGTGAGGTACTGAGTTACTATACATCCAGTGAGTTACTGAGTTACTATACATTCAATAGGCAATATGTAGTTTACATCCAGTTAGTAGGACTTGCCAGGATAAGGTGGGGTGTGTTTGTTTGTAAGATAGAGTAGTGCTCACCGACCATGAACAACCACTTAGAATTCAGCTATTTGACATAAACTACAATGTCCTCTATCCAACCAAAACCCATCAGATGAAACATAGAGGTCTTACCTTTCAGTTGGACGTGTCAGCACCCACTCCTCTTAACACGGATTAGGAACCGGATCAATAGATGTTGTCTTGTTGTGACTGAGAGAGAGAATGCTGCTACCGACCACTACAATGACTAAGTAGTGGTGAACTTTACACCCCTAGCCCAGGGCCTGCCTGGCTAACTTCCTGCCCGCTTTACAACTTTACAATGCAGATAGCAGCTAAAAGCTAATTATTCACTAGATCATTACTCACTCTGTCTGTCTACAGGTCTGTCTACAGGTCTGTCTACAGGTCTCTCTCTCTCTCTCTCTCTCATAGAAGTGGGAGGGGGGGGGGGGGGGGGGGGGCTGCAGTTTAAAGTTCCTGAGTTGTTGAGCTACTGATGGTATGGCTGTTATGACAATGGGCTGTTCAGACTGTACTCAGGCATGTACTGACAGGGGAGGAGGAGGAGGAGGAGGAGGAGGAGGAGGAGGAGGAGGGCTCCACAGAACAGGGGGGCTAGGAGGAGGAGGAGGAGGAGGAGGAGGAGGGCTCTATAGAACAGGGGGCTAGGAGGAGGAGGAGGAGGAGGGCTTCACAGAACAGGGGGCTAGGGAGGAGGAGGAGGAGGAAGAGGAGGAGGAGGGCTCCACAGAACAGGGGGCTAAGGAGGAGGAGGAGGAGGGGCTCCACAGAACAGGGGGGGAGAGAGAACAGAACAGGGGGCTCTCGCTCTCTCTGTGAGCTGCAGGACAGTGTATTTGCACTTGATATGTGTTTATGGATGAAAAAGGGAACTTTTGAGCTGAGTGGGAAATGGGGATTCCCTGCTTTGCGATCTGTTGCCTACGTCAACAGCCAGGGTTTCATTAAATAGGCCTAGGCACTATACTTGTTATTTTTTTCCAAATGTAATTAAAACTGAGGCATTTGGCGATGTTCAACTTCAATTCCTAGGCAGAAAAACGTGCGTCAGACAAAACTATTGTTTTACCTCTGGCTTACACAGCACTGATGGTGGTGGTCTAAATTCACTGTAGTAGGCTAGGCCTAATATCTAGCCCAGCTGTGACGAGTACTGAGTATAGGAAGAGGCAGGACGCAGACGCAGGAATTAACAAGGTCAAGGTTCACTTAACATTCCAGATTCCATTTCAGACCTCAGCTCCCTCCCCCTTCCTAGATGCCACCTCCTCAAGGGGAAGTGAAAGGACTGTATGAAAGACCTGGGTGAAAGCAAACATGGCGGAGGTTCCACGCACCACACAGCCTATTGATTGTTGCTTACACCTATCCTGTCCTTTAAGATCTGTGAACTTATAGAAGTGGGAGGGGGGAGGGGGGCTGCAGTTTAAAGTTCCTGAGTTGTTGAGCTACTGATGGTATGGCTGCTATGACAATGGGCTGTTCAGACTGTACTCAGGCATGTACTGACATGGAGGAGGAGGAGGAGGAGGAGGAGGAGGAGGAGGAGGAGGAAGAGGAGGGCTCCACAGAACAGGGGGCTAGGAGGAGGAGGAGGAAGAGGAGGGCTCCACAGAACAGGGGGCTCTCTCTCTCTCTCTCTCTCTCTCTCTCTCTCTCTCTCTCTCTCAATTTTAATTTCAATTTCAATTTCAATTTCAATTTCAATTTAAGGGCTTTATTGGCATGGGAAACGTGTGTTAACATTGCCAAAGCAAGTGAAGTAGATAGTAAACAAAAGTGAAATAAACAATAAATATTAACAGTAAACATTACACTCAGAAGTTTCAAAAGAATAAAGACATTTCAAATGTCATATTATGTATATATACAGTGTTGTAACAATGTGCAAATAGTTAAAGTACAAATGGGAAAATAAATAAACATAAATATGGGTTGTATTTACAATGGTGTTTGTTCTTCACTGGTTGCCCTTTTCTTGTGGCAACAGGTCACAAATCTTGCAGCTGTGATGGCACACTGTGGTTTTTCACCCAGTAGATAAGGGAGTTTATCAAAATTGGGTTTGTTTTCGAATTCTTTGTGGATCGCTGTAATCTGAGGGAAATATGTGTCTCTAATATGGTCATACATTTGGCAGGAGGTTAGGAAGTGCAGCTCAGTTTCCACCTCATTTTGTGGGCAGTGTGCACATAGCCTGTCTTCTCTTGAGAGCCAGGTCTGCCTACGGCGGCCTTTCTCAATAGCAAGGCTATGCTCACTGAGTCTGTACATAGTCAAAGCTTTCCTTAAGTTTGGGTCAGTCACAGTGGTCAGGTATTCTGCCACTGTGTACTCTCTGTTTAGGGCCAAATAGCATTCTAGTTTGCTCAGTTTTTTTGTTTGTTCTTTCCAATGTGTCAAGTAATTCTCTTTTTGTTTTCTCATGATTTGGTTGGGTCTAGTTGTGTTGTTGTTGTTGTTGTCCTGGGGCTGTGTGGGGTCTGTTTGTGTTTGTGAACAGAGCCCCAGGACAAGCTTACTTAGGGGACTCTTCTCCAAGTTCATCTCTCTGTAGGTGATGGCTTTGTTATGGAAGGTTTGGGAATCGCTTCCTTTTAAGTGGTTATAGAATTTAACGGCTCTTTTCTGGATTTTGATAATTAGCGGGTATTGGCCTAATTCTGCTCTGCATGCATTATTTGGTGTTTTACGTTGTACACGCAGGATGTTTTTGCAGAATTCTGCATGCAGAGTCTCAATTTGGTGTTTGTCCCATTTTGTGAATTCTTGGTTGGTGAGCGGACCCCAGACCTCAGAACCATAAAGGGCAATGGGTTCTATAACTGATTCAAGTATTTTTAGCCAGATCCTAATTGGTATGTCAAATTTTATGTTCCTTTTGATGGCATAGAAGGCCCTTCTTGCCTTGTCTCTCAGATCGTTCACAGCTTTGTGGAAGTTACCTGTGGCGCTGATGTTTAGGCCGAGGTATGTATAGTTTTTTGTGTGCTCTAGGGCAACGGTGTCTAGATGGAATTTGTATTTGTGGTCCTGGCAACTGGACCTTTTTTGGAACACCATTATTTTTGTCTTACTGAGATTTACTGTCAGGGCCCAGGTCTGACAGAATCTGTGCAGAAGATCTAGGTGCTGCTGTAGGCCCTCCTTGGTTGGTGACAGAAGCACCAGATCGTCAGCAAACAGAAGACATTTGACTTCAGATTCTAGTAGGGTGAGGCTGGGTGCTGCAGACTGTTCTAGTGCCCTCGCCAATTCGTTGATATATATGTTGAAGAGGGTGGGGCTTACTCTCTCTCTCTCTCTCTCTCTCTCTCTCTCTCTCTCTCTCTCTCTCTCTCTCTCTCTCTCTCTCTCCTCTCTCTCTCTCTCTCTCTCTCTCTCTCTCTCTCTCTCTCCTCTCTCCTCTCTCTCTCTCTCTCTCTCTCTCTCTCTCTCTCTCTCTCTCTTCTCTCTCTCTCTCCTCTCCTCTCTCTCTCTCTCTCTCTCTCTCTCTCTCTCTCTCTCTCTCTCTCTCTCTCAATTAAAGTAGTTAAACAATCAGGTGCTCTCTCTCAGTAAAGTAGAGGAGTAATCTCCCGGAGGCTGAGCACTTCATATGATCTTAACCAGACATAAACTACTTACTCACAATTTAACACATTTTCCACATACACTGAGTGTACAAAACATTAGGAACACCTTTCTAATATTGGGTTAAACCCCCTTTTGTCGTCAGAACAGCCTCAATTCGTCAGGGCATGGACTCTACAAGGTGTCTAAAGCGTTGCACAGGGATGCTGGCCCATGTTGACTCCAATGCTTCCCACAGTTGTGTCAAGTTGGCTGGATGTCCTTTGGGTGGTGGACCATTCTTGATACACACAGCAAACTGTTGAGCGTGAAAAACCCAGCAGAGTTGCAGTTCTTGACACAAACCGGTGCACCTGGCACCTACTACCATACCCCGTTCAAAGCCACTTAAATATTGTGTCTTGCCCATTCACCCTCTGAATGACACACATACACAATCCATGTCTCAATTGTCTCAATGCTTAAAATCCTTCTTTAACCTGTCTCCTCCCCTTCATCTACACTGATTGAAGTGGATTTAACAAGTGACATCAATAAGGGATCATAGCTTTCACCTGGATTCACCTGGTCAGTCTATGTCATGGAAAGAGCAGGTGTCCTTAACGTTTTGTACACTCAGTGTATATCTTCCCAATTCTACATTTGACAAGCAGTTCGTATGCATCAGTGGCTGTCAGTGCCGTTTAAGATGAGGGAGGACGTTTATTTAATTTAATGATCATGGCCTTATTTCTATTACAGCATATTGGATGACTGTCATTCATATTCCGTTCACCCAGTTCAATGTAACACCGATAGGTTTAGGCTACTACATGATACTATAATGTTCCCTATTCACATCACGAGGTTGCTACAACCTAGCCTATGAAAGAAAGATTACAACGTAGGTGACACACAGGTCGAGAGAAACATTTTGAGATGACAGACAGTGACACGTTCAATACCGCCTTGCACACTCTGCCTGCATCTAGCTGATCTAGGGTGCAATCATTAGTCCAACAGTTGCAAAACAAGAGTTTCTATTGGACAAATTCAGGTATTTTTATCCCCGTTTCGTTTGTTTCCGTTTAAGAAACATTTTTCAACAGAATCGGCAGAATGAATACACCCCTGATCATGCATAAACAGAGTTCACTTTCATAACAGCCACGTTGTATTCATTCTAGCCTCTACAGTCGGGGCAAAAGTAGTGAGAATGATACTATTGGTCTTCACAAAGTATTGGTCTTCACAAAGTTTGCTGCTTCAGTGTTTTTAGATATTTTTGTCAGATGTTACTATGGTATACTGAAGTATAATTACAAGCATTCCATAAGTGTCAAAGGTCTTGACCCTTCTTTTTCAAGACCTCTGCAATCCGCCCTGGCATGCTGTCAATTAACTTCTGGGCCACATCCTGACTGATGGCAGCCCATTCTTGCATAATCAATGCTTGGAGTTTGTCAGAATTTGTGGGTTTTTGTTTGTCCACCCGCCTCTTGAGGATCGACCACAAGTTCTCAATGGGATTAAGGTCTGGGGAGTTTCCTGGCCATGAACCCAATATGTCGATGTTTTGTTCCCAGAGCCACTTAGTTATCACTTTTGCCTTATGGCAAGGTGCTCCATCATGCTGGAAAAGGCATTGGTCGTCACCAAACTGTTCTTAGATGGTTGGGAGAAGTTGCTCTCTGAGGATGTGTTGGTACCATTCTTTATTCATGGCTGTGTTCTTAGGCAAAATTGTGAGTGAGCCCACTCCCTTGGCTGAGAAGCAACCCCACACATGAATGGTCTCAGGATGCTTTACTGTTGGCATGACACAGGACTGATGGTAGCGCTCACCTTGTCTTCTCCGGACCAGGTGTTTTCCGGATGCCCCAAACAATCAGAAAGGGGATTCATCAGAGAAAATGACTTTACCCCAGTCCTCAGCAGTCCAATCCTTGTACCTTTTGCAGAATATCAGTCTGTCCCTGATGTTTTTCCTGGAGAGAAATGGCTTCTTTGCTGCCCTTCTTGACACCCGGCCATCCTCCAAAAGACTTCGCCTCACTGTGCGTGCAGATGCACTCACACCTGCCTGCTGCCATTCCTGAGCAAGCTCTGCACTGGTGGTGCCCCGATCCCGAAGCTGAATCAACTTTAGGAGACGGTCCTGGCGCTTGCTGGACTTTCTTGGGCGCCCTGAAGCCTTCTTCACAACAATTGAACCTCTCTCCTTGAAGTTCTTGATGATCCGATAAATGGTTGATTTAGGTGCAATCTTACTAGCAGCAATTTCCTTGCCTGTGAAGCCCTTTTTGTGCAAAGCAATGATGACGGCACGTGTTTCCTTGCAGGTAACCATGGTTAACAGAGGAAGAACAATGATTCCAAGCACCACACTCCTTTTAAAGCTTCCAGTCTGTTATTCTAACTCAATCAGCATGACAGAGTGATCTCCAGCCTTGTCCTTGTGAACACTCTCACCTGTGTTAACGAGAGAATCACTGACATGATGTCAGCTGGTCCTTTTGTGGCAGGGCTGAAATGCAGTGGAAATGTTTTTTTGGGATTAAGTTCATTTTCATGGAAAAGAGGGACTTTGCAATTAATTGCAATTCATCTGATCACTCTTCATGACATTCTGGAGTATATGCAAATTGCCATCATCAAAACTGAGGCAGCAGACTTTGTGAAAATTAGTATTTGTGTCATTCTCAAAATGTTGGACCACGACTGTATCCACTCTCCTCTTCTCACATTTTCCCTTCGTTTGTGGACTTCAATGAACAACACATCAGCTGTATGTGACCAGGCGAAAAAACCTTTCCAAGCCAAACCATGTCATGGCCGCTACACACAGCCTACATCGTTGTCACCATATTAGTCCTAGTCAACATAGCTAATAGAACTAACGCGTTAGTAAACCCGCTACAATCATGCAGTAACGTGACAGTGTATAGTCAGTAAGCAGTTAGACCGGCGGGCCCCGGTGGCAATAAATTAATAAAACCAAAAGCTTACCTTGATTTGGAAGTGAAAGTGAACAAAATATGAAATCTCTGCTCTCTCTCTCTCGCGCTTCTTCTTCTTCTTCTTCTTCTTCTTCTTCTTCTGTAGGTTTTACGGCAGACTACAACCCCCAAAAAGGTGTATTGCCACAACCAACTTGACAGGTTGAAACCAAAACAAGGTAAAAAGAAAATCCATACATAACAGGGAAACTAACTTAATCCACTGAAATAAAATTGCACATTGACAAAACAAAACAAAACTCCCACTTCTTCCTTCTTTTAAATCTCCATATCCCCTTTCTCAGGCACTAGGGCCTGAGTTGGTGGTGGGGCTTCTTTCAGCCCCAGGAACCACTTCATGGTTCCCACCACAATTGCAACATGACATATTTTCATCACTCTTATAACACATGACATTGTCTTTTCCACAACTTGGACATCTCGGCTTCTCCCTTCTGCAAACACTTGAAACATGACCAAAATCTTTACAATGATCACACTGCATTGGTCTTGGGATAAATGCTCTGACTCTGTAGTTAACATACCCCAACTGTATTACTGATGTTTGAAGAAGAGGAAGTAGTGGTGTCTATTCAGCAGGGGGCGGGGGGACAGGGGCAGCAGGTAGCTGACTAGTGGTGTCTATTCAGCAGGGGGCGGGGGGACAGGGGCAGCAGGTAGCTGACTAGTGGTGTCTATTCAGTAGCCTGATAGTCCAGGGGTAGACGCTATTGGCCAGTCTGTTAGTTTTAGCCATGATGCTCCTATACTGCCCAGTAGCCTGATAGTCCAGGGGTAGAAGCTATTGGCCAGGCTGTTAGTTTTACCCATGATGCTCCTATACTGCCCAGTAGCCTGATAGTCCAGGGGTAGAAGCTATTGGCCAGTCTGTTAGTTTTACCCATGATGCTCCTATACTGCCCAGTAGCCTGATAGTCCAGGGGTAGAAGCTATTGGCCAGTCTGTTAGTTTTAGCCATGATGCTCCTATACTGCCCAGTAGCCTGATAGTCCAGGGGTAGAAGCTATTAGCCAGTCTGTTAGTTTTAGCCATGATGCTCCTATACTGCCCAGTAGCCTGATAGTCCAGGGGTAGACGCTATTGGCCAGTCTGTTAGTTTTAGCCATGATGTTCCTGTACTGCCAGTGTCTGAGTGATGGAAGTGGGGAGAACAGGGGCCGTGGCTCAGGTAGCTGAGGGTCCCTGATGATCTTCTTGGCCTTCCTGCGACGCCTGGTGTTGTAGGTGTTCTGGAGGGCAGGCAGTGAGCACCCAGTGGTGCGTTCGGCTGAGCGTACCACCCTCAGTGGCGCGTTGCGGTCCGCGGCGGTGGAGTTGCGTTACCAGGCTGTGATGCAGCCCGACAGTATGCTCTCGACGGTGCTTGTGTAGAACACAGTGAAGGCCCTCGGGGACAGGCCGAAATAACAAGGATCTGGGCTGTACAGCAGTTCTCCTACAGGGAGGCGCGGGAAGTAGTTGAAGGAGCGAGGGGAGCTGTGGAAGCTGTGGTAGTGGATGACCCCGCAGCCTGTTATGATTCAGAATGTCGCTCACCAGTTGAGGGATACTGATTGTAAAGAAGGTGGATTTTGTGGCGTTTATTGCGCAGGTGATTCATTGTACTGCCTAAACTAACAACAACTCTAAGAAACTGGACATAATTGTATGTGTGGCTGAAAAGATTTAGGGTATTCAGGAATTAACAGCTGAAGCATTGCAGTTAATACTGACTGAAGATGTTTTCCCCTTCCCAGGCCCCTGAGCCTGTGTAGGGATATGATTTGGATTGGACTGTGACTGAAGGAGTGGGATGGTTCTTTGATTGACCTATTTTTGTATTTCGTCTGACGTCGTTTTTCCCCTTTTCCACAATGGACATTTTATTTTTTCTCCAGTTTACTAACCGTACAGTAGGTGGCGGCAGACACATTACGTTTGTGTGAACGTCATTATACCAGAGAAGAAGAAGTAGTCAGTCCATCAGCCCAGGGTCAGAGTAGAGCAGAAGGTGTCGTATGTTGAGGCAGTGAAGAAAGTAGAGGAGGATGGGTCAAAGGTGAAGGGATTCTGAGAGGATCCCTGTGAGTAGTAGATCTGTGCCAGCACAGAGGGATAGGCCAATGAGTGATATATGCTTCAGTAAGATTGTCTTCTAGCGTTCATAGCAATGGTTATCAACTGTACCCGCAGAGACTGAACGTTAAGTCATAGAAAATAGATGTTGTGGTGGCTGCTGCAGAGAACTATTTGGGTGTATGAGATTTGACTTCAGAAGAGTTACAGGGGTGTGTTGGCCTGGTGTAGGACCAGATAGGGTTAAAATAGTGGAACAGGGTGGTGGGTTGTAACGAGTGTAGAGTTAGTTGGAAGGGTAATAATTGTATTTATTTATCATTTTTTATCACAAAGCATAACGGATTTATACTATAGTCCAGTTGGGGGCGGTAACACAACATATTGGATGCCAACCGCCATTAAAACCCACTGAAGAAACGGTTGAACATGTATTATTATTTTGTAGATGTAGAAAGGAAGAGGTTGTTTGACAGGGTCAGAGAGGTTGGATGGGGAATGGGGAGTGGGTGGTATTTTGGGTGGGGGTGATGGGAGTAGTGAGGTTTGTCGGGAATTATTTTATTAGAAATTCAGGGTCATAGTGGTGTAGATAGGTCGTGACCAGCCTCACACTCCAGTACTGTAGGTGGCGGTGTATGCACCTGTCAGTTGGTTGCGATTCGCAAAATAAAACTTGAAGAAGAAGAAGAAGAAGAAGAAGAAGAAGAAGAAGAAGAAGAAGAAGAAGAAGAAGAAGAAGAAGAAGAAGAAGAAGAAGGTGAAGAAGAAGAAGAACCCCCACTAGAGAAGATTATGGAAAAGATGGCGGAAGCGGACACTGATGTGGAGCGTGAATATAATGGCGGGGGAATCAAGGAGAATTGTCCAAAAGAATAGAAAACGGCGCAAGGTAGCTGAGAATGTCCCTTCTTATCTTGTAGGAGTACGGTTTGTTAATGAGGAGCAGCTGATTGGTGTACCAATTTTGAGGAATCCATTTGATATATCCAAACTGGTGGAGAGAGTTCTGGGTAGAGTGAAGGCTGTGAGGGTCACTAGAGGTGGGCTTGTTTTGGAGTTTTGGAGCGTGTGTTGCGTCTCTCTCCCGATTTGAGAAGTTGTATGTGTTCTGTGTGTCTCTTCGGAACAGTGCACCCCTCAAGGGGGTAATATCTGGCTTTTGGTGGGAAGTCGATGTTGCAGAGATAACAAATATTCCTGGAGTGATTGATGCTCGTCGGATGAATCGTGTGGTGAATGAAGAAAAAGTGAAGTTATCTGTTCTTTTGTTTTTTTGATATGGAGTCTCTCCCCACCTCAAGTGCAGTTGGGGTATATTAACTACAGAGTCAGAGCATCTATCCCAAGACCAATGCAGTGTGATCACTGTAAAGATTTTGGTCATGTTTCAAGTGTTTGCAGAAGGGAGAAGTGGAGATTTGAAGGAAGAAGTGGGAGTTTGGGTTTTTTGGTTTTGTCAATATGTTATTTTTATTGTTTTATTTTGTTAGTTAGTTTGGGTTTTATTTTGACCTTGTTTTTTTTTTCAATCCAGTTGGTGGCGGTAATACACCTTTTGCGGTTGTACTCTGCCATAAAACCCCCAGAAGCCTTACTACTGTTCTGACTGTAGAAAAGAGTTGCACCAAATTGGATGCCTTAAATTGTCACCAGCGAATACATACAGGAGAGAAGCCTTACTCCTGCTCTGACTGTGGGAAAGTGCTTCACAACATCAACTGAGCTAAAAGTTCACCACAGAGTGCACACACAGGAGAGAAGCCTTACTCCTGCTCTGACTGTGGGGCAAGTTTCTCTCAATGGAACAACTTAAAAAGACACCAACACATACGTAGAGAGAAAGAAAAGGGGAGCGTTCTAGAATGTTAGTGTAGTGTCTGAACAATTTATGATTTTGCTGACGTCTGCAAATGGTGTCTTAGAGGATTTTGACTCTGCATCTGGGGAGCATTTCTATAGGGGCACCCTAAAACAGAGGAAGTCTGTTAGGTGGAGTCCTGGGATTGGTCTGTAGGGGAAAACACCCATATTAGGTTACATAGGAAATATATACTATGGTTTGGGACAAAGGAGGGGAGAATAACATATCAGAGATTGGGGTCGGTTGTTCTCCAGATGCCTGCAGAAGTCTGTAAATTGACGCTGAACTCTTTTGATATTTACATTTACATTTTAGTCATTTTTAGCAGACGCTCTATATCCAGTGCGATCTTACAGTTAGTGAATTACATTAATATATATATTTTTTTTTTATATATACTGGCCCCCCGTGGAATCGGACACCCACACCCCTGGGGTTGGAAACAAACCATGGCTCTATCACTGAGCTACATCCCCTGCCGGACCATTCCCCCTACCCTGACCTGTTATAATAAACCTTTATAATCCAAAAGTACAGTGTCAGCGGACTCCTTGTTCTCACAGCATCTCAGCATCGTTTTCTCGACACTACATTATAGCCTCTCTTTACTGATCAGTGTTGCACCTTGTCAGTTTTGTTAGCTTCTACTGTTGTAAAGATATTGAGATGACCTTGGACTTTTCTTCTTTTGATACAATGGTGTCTGACGGTTGACTGGGTGGTACTGCTTCTCTGTGAGGCCTTTCACACTGAACACAATTGTTGATAGGTACCAACATGCATAATTTATATATCATTTTTGTTAGATCGAAAATGAGCAATAAATATTGTGATATCGTTTTTATCCTTGTTGTTAACCCACATCTTTATGGTAAAAGGGAACACATGACTGTTACTGCGTCACAACAAAAACCCTCTCACAGGCTCTCAACTCTGCATACTTAACTGCCTGCCGATTGGCCAATCGACTGCTTCCCATTGTATTTACACTGGTTGGGTGGGTTAGGTCGCCAGAACAATCACACTTGGCCCAATGGGCATTCAGCGAGCAGTTGTCTGGACTGTAAAGTAATTTGTCTGTAATGGTGTTCTTCGTTATGTGTCGGGCCCCAGTAAGACTAGCTGTCGCAAATCAAATCAAAAGTTTGAAAAAAATGCATCTGATATCAATATTGATTCTCCATGTCGGTGCTGTTCACTAGAAACAGTGGAGTCTGATGGTTGACTGGGTGGTTACTGCTTCCCTCTGCAGTTTTCTGTGGGAGTTAGTTAGTAGACATGTATCAGATAGAGATGGTGTGATGACTAGTTTTCACCATTAGTTTTTGTATTTATTTATATTCTATTCAGGTGGTGTAAAGTACTTAAGTAAAAATACTTGAAAGTACTACTTAAGTAGTGTTTTGGGGGTATCTGTACTTACTTACTATTTATATTTTTGACAACTTTTACTTCACTACATTCCTTAAGGAGATAGCCCCTGGCTATCCGTACATTAAAAAAACAAGAAAATGGTGCCATCTGGTTTGTTTAATATAGAGAATTTGAAATAATTTATACTTTTACTTTCAATACTTAAGTATATTTTAGCAATTGCATTTACTTTTGATACTTAAGTATAATTAAAACCAAATACTTTTAGACTTTTATCAAGTAGTATTTACTGGGTGACTTTTACTTGAGTCATCTTTTATTAAGGTATCTTTACTTTTACTAAAGTATGGCAATTGGGTACTTTTTCCACCACTGATTTTATTGTTATTAACCCCACCATTTTGCATCACAAAGTTTATTATTTGATAATACAACATATTGGCCAACCGCCATTAAACCCCACTGAAGAAGAAGAAGTCCTGTGACGCTGTGGAAATCGGGGAACAGGAAGTTCCGGGTCGGCTGTCCAGCCTTAAAGAAAGCACCAGGTCTTGTACTATGAAGACTGTAGCTTTTATGTCCGTTTCAAATGTATTACTAAAGGTATGTAATAGCACGTTTAAACTTTCTAATATCGAAAGAACATGTCAGGTAAGAATTCCGTCAAGGTATTATCACGTTTGTAAAGGTTTTTTTATTATTATTTTTGTGCTAAACCG
>CM062494.1:23483643-23501143 GCA_031479575.1 Coregonus ussuriensis
TTAATGTAGTCTTCCCTTCTCTCCTCTAGCTTGTAGCTGCTAAACAATGTTAATGTAGTCTTCTCTCCTCTAGCTTGTAGCTGTTAAACAATGTTAATGTAGTCTTCCCTTCTCTCCTCTAGCTTGTAGCTGTTAAACAATGTTAATGTAGTCTTCCCTTCTCTAGCTTGTAGCTGTTAAACAATGTTAATGTAGTCTTCTCTCCTCTAGCTTGTAGCTGTTAAACAATGTTAATGTAGTCTTCTCTCCTCTAGCTTGTAGCTGCTAAACAATGTTAATGTAGTCTTTCCTTCTCTAGCTTGTAGCTGTTAAACAATGTTAATGTAATCTTCCCTTCTCTCCTCTAGCTTGTAGCTGTTAAACAATGTTATTGTAGTCTTCCCTTCTCTCCTCTAGCTTGTAGCTGTTAAACAATGTTAATGTAGTCTTCCCTTCTCTAGCTTGTAGCTGCTAAACAATGTTAATGTAGTCTTCCCTTCTCTAAGTTGTAGCTGTTAAACAATGTTAATGTAATCTTCCCTTCTCTCCTCTAGCTTGTAGCTGCTAAACAATGTTAATGTAGTCTTCTCTCCTCTAGCTTGTAGCTGCTAAACAATGTTAATGTAGTCTTCCCTTCTCTAGCTTGTAGCTGTTAAACAATGTTAATGTAGTCTTCCCTTCTCTCCTCTAGCTTGTAGCTGCTAAACAATGTTAATGTAGTCTTCCCTTCTCTCCTCTAGCTTGTAGCTGTTAAACAATGTTAATGTAGTCTTCCCTCCTCTAGCTTGTAGCTGTTAAACAATGTTAATGTAGTCTTCCCTTCTCTCCTCTAGCTTGTAGCTGCTAAACAATGTTAATGTAGTCTTCTCTCCTCTAGCTTGTACCTGTTAAACAATGTTAATGTAGTCTTCCCTTCTCTCCTCTAGCTTGTAGCTGCTAAACAATGTTAATGTAGTCTTCCCTTCTCTAGCTTGTAGCTGCTAAACAATGTTAATGTAGTCTTCTCTCCTCTAGCTTGTAGCTGTTAAACAATGTTAATGTAGTCTTCTCTCCTCTAGCTTGTAGCTGCTAAACAATGTTAATGTAGTCTTCCCTTCTCTAGCTTGTAGCTGCTAAACAATGTTAATGTAGTCTTCTCTCCTCTAGCTTGTACCTGTTAAACAATGTTAATGTAATCTTCCCTTCTCTCCTCTAGCTTGTAGCTGTTAAACAATGTTAATGTAGTCTTCCCTTCTCTCCTCTAGCTTGTAGCTGCTAAACAATGTTAATGTAGTCTTCCCTTCTCACCTCTAGCTTGTAGCTGCTAAACAATGTTAATGTAGTCTTCTCTTCTCTCCTCTAGCTTGTAGCTGCTAAACAATGTTAATGTAGTCTTCCCTTCTCTCCTCTAGCTTGTAGCTGCTAAACAATATTAATGTAGTCTTCTCTTCTCTCCTCTAGCTTGTAGCTGCTAAACAATGTTAATGTAGTCTTCCCTTCTCTAGCTTGTAGCTGCTAAACAATGTTAATGTAGTCTTCCCTTCTCTAGCTTGTAGCTGTTAAACAATGTTAATGTAGTCTTCTCTTCTCTCCTCTAGCTTGTAGCTGTTAAACAATGTTAATGTAGTCTTCTCTTCTCTCCTCTAGCTTGTAGCTGTTAAACAATGTTAATGTAGTCTTCCCTTCTCTCCTCTAGCTTGTAGCTGCTAAACAATGTTAATGTAGTCTTCTCTCCTCTAGCTTGTAGCTGTTAAACAATGTTAATGTAGTCTTCCCTTCTCTCCTCTAGCTTGTAGCTGTTAAACAATGTTAATGTAGTCTTCTCTTATCTCCTCTAGCTTGTAGCTGCTAAACAATGTTAATGTAGTCTTCCCTTCTCTCCTCTAGCTTGTAGCTGTTAAACAATGTTAATGTAGTCTTCCCTTCTCTCCTCTAGCTTGTAGCTGCTAAACAATGTTAATGTAGTCTTCCCTTCTCTAGCTTGTAGCTGTTAAACAATGTTAATGTAGTCTTCTCTCCTCTAGCTTGTAGCTGTTAAACAATGTTAATGTAGTCTTCTCTTCTCTAGCTTGTAGCTGCTAAACAATGTTAATGTAGTCTTCCCTTCTCTCCTCTAGCTTGTAGCTGTTAAACAATGTTAATGTAGTCTTCCCTTCTCTAGCTTGTAGCTGTTAAACAATGTTAATGTAGTCTTCCCTTCTCTCCTCTAGCTTGTAGCTGTTAAACAATGTTAATGTAGTCTTCCCTTCTCTCCTCTAGCTTGTAGCTGCTAAACAATGTTAATGTAGTCTTCTCTTCTCTCCTCTAGCTTGTAGCTGTTAAACAATGTTAATGTAGTCTTCTCTCCTCTAGCTTGTAGCTGCTAAACAATGTTAATGTAGTCTTCCCTTCTCTCCTCTAGCTTGTAGCTGTTAAACAATGTTAATGTAGTCTTCCCTTCTCTAGCTTGTAGCTGCTAAACAATGTTAATGTAGTCTTCCCTTCTCTAGCTTGTAGCTGTTAAACAATGTTAATGTAGTCTTCCCTTCTCTCCTCTAGCTTGTAGCTGTTAAACAATGTTAATGTAGTCTTCCCTTCTCTCCTCTAGCTTGTAGCTGCTAAACAATGTTAATGTAGTCTTCCCTTCTCTAGCTTGTAGCTGCTAAACAATGTTAATGTAGTCTTCCCTTCTCTCCTCTAGCTTGTAGCTGTTAAACAATGTTAATGTAGTCTTCCCTTCTCTCCTCTTCCCTTCTCTCCTCTTCCCTTCTCTAGCTTGTAGCTGCTAAACAATGTTAATGTAGTCTTCCCTTCTCTAGCTTGTAGCTGTTAAACAATGTTAATGTAGTCTTCCCTTCTCTCCTCTAGCTTGTAGCTGTTAAACAATGTTAATGTAGTCTTCCCTTCTCTCCTCTAGCTTGTAGCTGTTAAACAATGTTAATGTAGTCTTCCCTTCTCTCCTCTATTTTGTAGCTGTTAAACAATGTTAATGTAGTCTTCCCTTCTCTTCTCTAGCTTGTAGCTGCTAAACAATGTTAATGTAGTCTTCCCTTCTCTCCTCTAGCTTGTAGCTGCTAAACAATGTTAATGTAGTCTTCCCTTCTCTCCTCTAGCTTGTAGCTGCTAAACAATGTTAATGTAGTCTTCCCTTCTCTCCTCTAGCTTGTAGCTGTTAAACAATGTTAATGTAGTCTTCCCTTCTCTAGCTTGTAGCTGTTAAACAATGTTAATGTAGTCTTCCCTTCTCTCCTCTAGCTTGTAGCTGCTAAACAATGTTAATGTAGTCTTCCCTTCTCTAGCTTGTAGCTGTTAAACAATGTTAATGTAGTCTTCCCTTCTCTCCTCTAGCTTGTAGCTGCTAAACAATGTTAATGTAGTCTTCCCTTCTCTCCTCTTCCCTTCTCTCCTCTTCCCTTCTCTCCTCTTCCCTTCTCTAGCTTGTAGCGGCTAAACAATGTTAATGATGTCTTCCCTTCTCTAGCTTGTAGCTGTTAAACAATGTTAATGTAGTCTTCCCTTCTCTCCTCTAGCTTGTAGCTGTTAAACAATGTTAATGTAGTCTTCCCTTCTCTCCTCTAGCTTGTATCTGCTAAACAATGTTAATGTAGTCTTCCCTTCCATTCTCTAGCTTGTAGCTGTTAAACAATGTTAATGTACTCTTCCCTTCTCTAGCTTGTAGCTGCTAAACAATGTTAATGTAGTCTTCCCTTCTCTAGCTTGTAGCTGTTAAACAATGTTAATGTAGTCTTCCCTTCTCTCCTCTTCCCTTCTCTCCTCTTCCCTTCTCTAGCTTGTAGCTGCTAAACAATGTTAATGTAGTCTTCCCTTCTCTAGCTTGTAGCTGTTAAACAATGTTAATGTAGTCTTCCCTTCTCTAGCTTGTAGCTGCTAAACAATGTTAATGTAGTCTTCCCTTCTCTAGCTTGTAGCTGCTAAACAATGTTAATGTAGTCTTCCCTTCTCTAGCTTGTAGCTGTTAAACAATGTTAATGTAGTCTTCCCTTCTCTCCTCTTCCCTTCTCTCCTCTAGCTTGTAGCTGTTAAACAATGTTAATGTAGTCTTCCCTTCTCTCCTCTAGCTTGTAGCTGCTAAACAATGTTAATGTAGTCTTCCCTTCTCTAGCTTGTAGCTGCTAAACAATGTTAATGTAGTCTTCCCTTCTCTCCTCTAGCTTGTAGCTGTTAAACAATGTTAATGTAGTCTTCCCTTCTCTCCTCTAGCTTGTAGCTGTTAAACAATGTTAATGTAGTCTTCCCTTCTCTCCTCTAGCTTGTAGCTGTTAAACAATGTTAATGTAGTCTTCCCTTCTCTAGCTTGTAGCTGCTAAACAATGTTAATGTAGTCTTCCCTTCTCTCCTCTAGCTTGTAGCTGCTAAACAATGTTAATGTAGTCTTCTCTCCTCTAGCTTGTAGCTGCTAAACAATGTTAATGTAGTCTTCTCTTCTCTCCTCTAGCTTGTAGCTGTTAAACAATGTTAATGTAGTCTTCTCTCCTCTAGCTTGTAGCTGTTAAACAATGTTAATGTATGCGTTATGTTCTGTCTGGGCTGAAGACAAAAATATCTGAACTTTAAGTTTGTAGGTTAATTTAGTTCCTTCCAAAGTGGAGAGCCCTTGGACTGTTTAACATTCATTCTTAAGTAGCTATTTTTTAAGAAGCCAAAAGGGTGTGTGAGGTGTAATAAATCTTACAGCCAGGATCCCCCGAGTCATGCTGGGGTTTCTAAACACACTAAAACACACACACACACTATTAAAACAGCAGCTGAAACACTGTGTGTGGGGACTATAGCTAAGAGAGAGAGAGAAATACGAGGCATGCCCTTCACCTAAATTAAACTTGGGGCCAGGGGCCAAATGGAATTTTGGGATTCTATCAAATTCAAGAAAGAGGGAATGTGATGAGGTGGTGTTGAAGAAGTCAGGCACAGGAGGGTAAATCACAGAATAACAGGCTTTAATCCGCAAAAATACAGGTTTATGCAGAAATGCGTCAAACACACTCCACGGCACAAAACAGGCGCACTGGAAAATACAAGGCACATGGGAAAATACTGTAGATACACAATACACGAGCTCCACCGAGCTTCACAAACCTCCACAATAAACAATCACCCACACAGACAAGGAAACAGAGGGAACACTTATACCATGACTAATGAGGGAATAAGGACCAGGTGTGTGTGATTGAAGACAAGACAAATGGAGTGATGATAAATGGATCGGCAGTAGCTAGTAAGCCGGTGACGCCGAACGCCAAAACCTGCCCGTACAAGGAGGGGAGGCAGCCTCGGCGGAAGTCGTGACAGTACCCACCCCTTGACACGCGGCTCCAGCAGCGCGCCGACCCCAGCCTCGGGGACGGCCAGGAGGACACGGAGCAGGGCGAGCCGGATGGCGACGGTGGAATCCCGTAACATGGAGGGATCGAGGATATCCCTCACCGGAACCCAGCACCGTTCCTCTGGACCGTACCCCTCCCACTCCACGAGGTACTGAAGGCCCCCCACCCGACGCCTCGAATCCAGGATGGAACGGACAGAGTATGCCGGGGCCCCCTCGATGTCCAGAGGAGGTGGAGGGACCTCTCGCACCTCAGACTCCTGGAGCGGACCAGCTACCACCGACCTGAGGAGAGACACATCAAACGAGGGGTTAATACGGTAATCAGGGGGAAGTAATAACCTATAAGTGACCTCGTTGACTCTCCTCAGGACTTTGAACGTCCCCACAAACCGCGGGCTCAGCTTCCAGCAGGGCAGGCGGAGGGGCAGATTCCGGGTCGAGAGCCAGACCTGATCCCCCGGTACAAAGATGGGGGCCTCACTGAGGTGGCGATCAGCGTTGGCCTTCTGACGACGCACGGCGCGTTGGAGGTGAACGTGGGCAGCATCCCACATCTCCTCCGCACGCCGAAACCAGTCATCCACCGCAGGAGCCTCGGTGTGGCTCTGGTGCCACGGTGCCAGAACCGGTTGGTAACCTAGAATACACTGGAAAGGCGTTAGGTTAGTGGAGGAGTGGCGGAGAGAGTTCTGGGCATATTCTGCCCATGGCAAGAACACCAACCACTCCCCCGGCCGGTCCTGGCAATAGGACCGCAGGAACCTACCCACGTCCTGATTTACCCATTCCACCTGCCCATTACTCTCGGGGTAGAACCCAGAGGTCAGGCTGACCGAGACCCCCAGACATTCCATGAACGCCTTCCAGACCTTGGATGTGAACTGGGGATCTCGGTCAGACGCCGATACCAGTCTGCAGAGTGGCACACCCCCTTACGGTCTCCCTCCATCTTATATAGACCTCAGTTTTCCCGCTCTTTTATTGCTCCGCCCACTTCCTTTGTCTCTGAGAGCGGCTAAATTCAACTTTCATTAAGTTCAGAGTACTGCAATCAATCAAACCTTATCTTGCAAAAACACTCATGTTTAGTTTAAACTCTGTTCAACCCTGGCTCTTTTCACTGTGTTTGAAGACAGAAACAAAAGGCCCAAGCCAGTTTCAGTCTTTGATATGATAAGACAACCATGGATCTAAGTAAGAGCAAGCAATCTGACCCTAGGTCAGATTCCCTCTTTACCACCACACACACAGTGAAATGACCCAATTACATTCCTGGCCAAGTAACAAATAATTCTAACTCTATGTTCGTGATTAACCCAGTTTTATCTGATAATCCATTAACAAATACACATCATATCCCCGTAGTGCCGGAAGACGTGTGTAAACAGGGCCTCCGCAGTTTGCAGAGCCGTGGGGAGACCGGGCAGAGGAAGGAGGCGGCAGGCTTTAGAAAAGCGATCCACAACGACCAGGATGGTGGTGTTACCTTGGGAGAGGGGAAGATCAGTTAGAAAATCAACACTTAGGTGAGACCATGGTCGTTGTGGAACTGGTAAAGGTTGTAACTTACCCGCTGGGAGGTGCCTAGGTGCCTTACTCTGGGCCACACTGAGCAGGAGGAGACATACACCCTCACGTCCTTAGCCAAGGTAGGCCACCAGTACTTTCCGGTCAGGCAGCGCACTGTACGGCCGATACCTGGGTGACCAGAGGAGGGTGACGTGTGTGCCCAGCAGATCAGACGATCACGGATAAGAGCAGGCACGTACTGTCGTCCATCTGGACACTGAGGTGGAGAGGGATCCGTGCGCAATGCCTGCTCTATATCCACGTCCATCGCCCATACTACCGGTGCCACAATGCAGGAGGCCGGCAGTATGGGAATGTTGTCTCTGTGTCATACAGCCGGGACAGCGCGTCTGCCTTCACTTTCTTCGTACCCGGGATGTATGACAGAGTGAAATCAAACCGGGTGAAGAATAGGGCCCACCTGGCCTGGCGAGGATTCAGCCTCCTCGCTGCCCGGATGTACTCCAGGTTACGGTGGTCCGTCCAGACGACAAAAGGGTGTTTTGCCCCCTCGAGCCAATGCCTCCACACGGTCAAGGCTCGGACAACAGCCAACAGCTTCCGATCACCAACGCCGTAGTTCTGCTCTGCCGGTCTGAGCTAATTCGAAAAGAACGCACAGGGGCGGAGCTTGGGTGGTGTACCCGAGTGTTGAGACAGGACAGCTCCTATCCTAACCTCGGACGCATCCACCTCCACTACGAACGGCAGTGATGTATCGGGGTGGGCCAGTACTGGGGCTGAGGTGAACAGACCCTGCAGTTTGCTGAAGGCCCTGTCAGCCTCAGCAGACCAGCAGAGCCGGGATGGCCCACCTTTCAACAGGGAAGTAATCAAATCAAATCAAATCAAATTTTATTGGTCACATGCGCCGAATACAACAGGTGCAGACATTACAGTGAAATGCTTACTTACAGCCCTTAACCAACAGTGCATTTATTTTAAACAAAAAAAAGTAAGAATAAAACAACAACAAAAAAAGTGTTGAGAAAAAAAGAGCAGAAGTAAAAATAAAGTGACAGTAGGGAGGCTATATATACAGTAAAATAAAGTGACAGTAGGGAGGCTATATATACAGGGGGGTACCGTTGCAGAGTCAATGTGCGGGGGCACCGGCTAGTTGAGGTAGTTGAGGTAATATGTACATGGGTAGAGGGTAGAGTTAAAGTGACTATGCATAAATACTTAACAGAGTAGCAGCAGCGTAAAAAGGATGGGGTGGGGGGGCAGTGCAAATAGTCCGGGTAGCCATGATTAGCTGTTCAGGAGTCTTATGGCTTGGGGGTAGAAGCTGTTGAGAAGTCTTTTGGACCTAGACTTGGCACTCCGGTACCGCTTGCCGTGCGGTAGCAGAGAGAACAGTCTATGACTAGGGTGGCTGGAGTCTTTGACAATTTTGAGGGCCTTCCTCTGACACCGCCTGGTATAGAGGTCCTGGATGGCAGGGAGCTTTGCCCCAGTGATGTACTGGGCCGTACGCACTACCCTCTGTAGTGCCTTGCGGTCAGAGGCCAAGCAGTTGCCATACCAGGCGGTGATGCAACCAGTCAGGATGCTCTCTGCTGCAGCTGTAGAATTTTTTGAGGATCTGAGGACCCATGCCAAATCTTTTTAGTCTCCTGAGGGGGAATAGGCTTTGTCGTGCCCTCTTCACGACTGTCTTGGTGTGTTTGGACCATGATAGTTCGTTGGTGATGTTGACACCAAGGAACTTGAAGCTCTCAACCTGTTCCACTACAGCCCCGTCGATGAGAATGGGGGCGTGCTCAGTCCTCTTTTTTTTCCTGTAGTCCACAATCATCTCCTTTGTCTTGGTCACGTTGAGGGAGAGGTTGTTGTCCTGGCACCACACGGCCAGATCTCTGACCTCCTCCCTATAGGCTGTCTCATCGTTGTCGGTGATCAGGCCTACCACTGTTGTATCGTCGGCAAACTTAATGATGGTGTTGGAGTCGTGCCTGGCCATGCAGTCATGGGTGAACAGAGAGTACAGGAGGGGACTGAGCACGCACCCCTGAGGGGCCCCCGTGTTGAGGATCAGTGTGGCAGATGTGTTGTTACCTACCCTTACCACCTGGGGGCGGCCCGTCAGGAAGTCCAGGATCCAGTTGCAGAGGGAGGTGTTTAGTCCCAGGATCGGATCCTTAGCTTAGTGATGAGCTTAGAGGGCACTATGGTGTTGAATGCTGAGCTGTAGTCAATGAATAGCATTCTCACGTAGGTGTTCCTCTTGTCCAGGTGGGAAAGGGCAGTGTGGAGTGCGATAGAGATTGCATCATCTGTGGATCTGTTGGGGCGGTATGCAAATTGGAGTGGGTCTAGGGTTTCTGGGATTATGCTGTTGATGTGAGCCATGACCAGTCTTTCAAAGCACTTCATGGCTACAGACGTCAGTGCTACGGGTCGGTAGTCATTTAGGCAGGTTATCTTAGAGTTCTTGGGCACGGGGACTATGGTGGTCTGCTTGAAACATGTTGGTATTACAGACTCAGTCAGGGACATGTTGAAAATGTCAGTGAAGACACTTGCCAGTTGGTCAGCACATGCTCGGAGTACACGTCCTGGTAATCCGTCTGGCCCTGCGGCCTTGTGAATGTTGACCTGCTTAAAAGTCTTACTCACATCGGCTACGGAGAGCATCACATAGTCATCCGGAACAGCTGGTGCTCTCATGCATGCTTCAGTGTTGCTTGCCTCGAAGCGAGCATAGAAGTGGTTTAGCTCATCTGGTAGGCTTGTGTCACTGGGCAGCTCGCGGCTGTGCTTCCCTTTGTAGTCTGTAATAGTTTTCAAGCCCTGCCACATCCGACGAGCGTCAGAGCCAGTGTAGTATGATTCAATCTTAGACCTGTATTGACTCTTTGCCTGTTTGATGGTTCGTCGGAGGTCATAGCGGGATTTCTTATAAGCGTCCGGGTTAGAGTCCCGTTCCTTGAAAGCGGCAGCTCTACCCTTTAGCTCAGTGCGGATGTTTCCTGTAATCCATGGCTTCTGGTTGGGGTATGTACGTACGGTCACTGTGGGGACGACATCATCGATGCACTTATTGATGAAGCCAGTGACTGATGTGGTGTACTCCTCAATGCTGTCTGAAGAATCCCGGAACATGTTCCAGTCTGTGCTAGCAAAACAGTCCTGCCTGTAGCTTAGCATCTGCGTCATCTGACCACTTTTTTATTAACCGAATCACTGGTGCTTCCTGCTTCAGTTTTTGCTTATAAGCAGGAATCAGGAGGATAGAGTTATGGTCAGATTTGCCAAATGGAGGGCGAGGGAGAGCTTTGTATGCGTCTCTGTGTGTGGAGTAAAGGTGGTCTAGAGTTTTTTTCCCTCTGGTTGCACATTTAACATGCTGGTAGAAATTAGGTAGAACGGATTTAAGTTTCCCTGCATTAAAGTCCCCGGCCACTAGGAGCGCTGCATCTGGATGAGCGTTTTCCTGTTGATTAATGGCCTTGTACAACTCATTCAGAGCAATCTTAATGCCAGCATTGGTTTGTGGTGGTAAATAGACAGCTATGAAAAATATAGATGAAAACTCTCTTGGTAAATAGTGTGGTCTACAGCTTATCATAAGATACTCTACCTCAGGCGAGCAAAACCTCGAGACTTCCTTAGTATTTGATTTTGTGCACCAGCTGTTGTTTACAAATATACACAGACCGCCGCCCCTTGTCTTACCAGAGTCAGACGTTCTGTCCTGCCGATGTAGCTTATAGCCTGCTAGCTAAATGTTATCATTGTTGTCGTTCAGCCACGACTCCGTGAAACATAAGATATTACAGTTTTTAATGTCCCGTTGGTAGGATAACCGTAATCTTAACTCGTCCATTTTATTCTCAAAAGATTGAACGTTGGCTAGTAGGATTGATGGGAGAGGCAGTTTACTCGCTCGCCGTCGGATCCTTACAAGGCACCCGGATCTGCGTCCGCGATATCTCCGTCTCTTCCTCACGCGAATGACGGGGATCTGGGCCTTGTCGGGTGTCTGTAGGATATCCTTCGCGACCGCCTCGTTGAAGAAAAAATCTTCGTCCAATGCGAGGTGAGTAATCGCTGTCCTGATATCCAGAAGCTCTTTTTGGTTATAAGAGACGATGGCAGAAACATTATGTACAAAATAAATTACAAATAACGCGGAAAAACACACATAATAGTACAATTGGTTAGAGGGCTGTAAAACGGCAGCCATCTTCCCGGCGCTGTTCTCGACCTAATGGGAGCTGCGACCTTGCCAAAGCCCCGGATAAACCTCCGATAATTGTTGGCAAAGCCAAGGAAGCGCTGCACCTCCTTAACCATGGTTGTAGTCGGCCAATTACGCATGGCTGAAATGCGATCTCCCTCCATCTCCACATCTGAGGTGGAAATGCGGTATCCAAGGAAGGAGACGGACTGCTGGAAAAACATACACTTCTCTGCCTTGGCATAAAGGTCATTTTCCAACAGTCGGGCCAGCACCTTGCGAACCAAGGACACATGCTCGGCGCGCGTAGCGGAATACACCAGGATGTCATCGATGTAGACCACTACACCGCGACCAAGCATGTCCCAAAACACCTCGTTCACAAAGGACTGGAAAACTGAGGGAGCATTCATCAACCCGTAGGGCATCACCAGGTATTCATAATGCCCCGTGGTTGTGCTGAATGCTGTCTTCCACTCGTCCCCCTCTCGGACACGCACCAGGTTGTACGCACTCCTGAGATCTAATTTGTTTGATGAAGCGCGCCCCATGCATTGATTCAATCACTGAAGGAATGAGGGGGAGAGGATTACTAAATCTTATCGTCTCCCTGTTCAGTGGTCGATAATCAATGCACGGGCGCAGACCTCCGTCCTTCTTCTTCACAAAGAAGAAACTCGAGGAGGCGGGCGAAGTGGAGGGACGTATATATACCCCTGGCGCAGGGACTAGGTGACGTGTGTTTCCATAGCCACCGTTTCAGCCTGTGACAGGGGGTATATATGACTCCTGGGAGGTACAGCGTCTACCCGGAGGTTTATCGCGCAATCCCCCGCACCGGTGAGGTGGTAATTTAGTAGCCTGCGTTTTAAGAGAACGCTTGCGCCAGATCGAGGTATTCAGGGGGAATGCGCACGGTGGAGGTACTGTCTGGACTTTCCACCGTGGTTGCACCAACGGAAACACCTAGACATAGAACTAGAACACTGAACATTACATTAACATAGAACTAGAACACTGAACATTACATTAACATAGAACTAGAACACTGAACATTACATTAACATAGAACTAGAACACTGAACATTACATTAACATAGAACTAGAACACTGAACATTACATTAACATAGAACTAGAACACTGAACATTACATTAACATAGAACTAGAACACTGAACATTACATTAACATAGAACTAGAACACTGAACATTACATTAACATAGAACTAGAACACTGAACATTACATTAACATAGAACTAGAACACTGAACATTACATTAACATAGAACTAGAACACTGAACATTACATTAACATAGAACTAGAACACTGAACATTACATTACATTAACATAGAACTAGAACACTGAACATTACATTAACATAGAACTAGAACACTGAACATTACATTAACATAGAACTAGAACACTGAACATTACATTAACATAGAACTAGAACACTGAACATTACATTAACATAGAACTAGAACACTGAACATTACATTAACATAGAACTAGAACACTGAACATTACATTAACATAGAACTAGAACACTGAACATTACATTAACATAGAACTAGAACACTGAACATTACATTTAACATAGAACTAGAACACTGAACATTACATTAACATAGAACTAGAACACTGAACATTACATTAACATAGAACTAGAACACTGAACATTACATTAACATAGAACTAGAACACTGAACATTACATTAACATAGAACTAGAACACTGAACATTACATTAACATAGAACTAGAACACTGAACATTACATTAACACAGTCCCGTGTAGCTCAGTTGGTAGAGCATGGTGCTTGCAACCCCAGGGTTGTGGGTTCGATCCCCACGGGGGACCAGTATGAAAAAATGTATGCACTCACTAACTGTAAGTTGCTCTGGATAAGAACGTCTGCTAAATGACTAAAATTTAAAAATTTAACTATAAGACTGAACATTACATTAACATAGAACTATAACACTGAACATTACATTAACATAGAACTATAACACTGAACATTACAGAACTGTAAACATTACGTTTATACAGTATATTATTAACCTGTTGGAGCAACTGAAGGCAATATTATTAAATAAAAGGTTTTTTTTATCTGTCAGTAAAGGTACTGAGATTCCATCATAAAGTGAATGAGACTATCCTGAACTTTCATTGGACTTTATCAAGCCGGAACGAACACCAGTCTGATGAAAATAGTTAGTTCAAATGGCAATACGTTCTGTCTATCACCCTCTCCGGGCATAAAGATATCTCAGCCTCACACTCTGTTAGTGATAAGAACAGATGAATATGTGTGGAACTCCATGAATACGTCTCCCAGTGCCCTGGGATCACGTTGCACATAAAGCACTGTTAACGCTACGTTAAAACGTCACTTGTAGAAATAGATATTCAGCCATTCTCACATAATCATCGCCCGTTTTAAACGTAATTATCACCTTAGCGGATCTAGTGGAATATTGATTGCAAAGATAGAAAGTCTCTTTCTCTCCCCCAATCCTACTGTTAACTCTGTGATACTGCGTCAGGTTGTTGGGTGATATCCGTAGCTAAGTCAACGTCATGATGATATGTTGGGCCTGTACGTCGAAGATACAACTGTTGGCTTCCATGCTTCCTTCATTCGGTGACAAACAATAGGGGCCCACAACGTTAACTCCCAGCCTGAATTGAGGAGACATCAGTATACAGTATTATACTGTATTACAACAGCATCATCACCCACCCAGTCACTATCTGACTAGCTTCTTTGTGTATATGACATATGTTAATGTATCAGGACAGTATGATGTATGTTAATGTATCTGGACAGTATGATGTATATCTCACTGGTCATTCCCAAAGCCAACACCTCCTTTGGCCGCCATTCCTTCCAGTTCTCTGCTGCCAATGACTGGAACGAATTGCAAAAATCTCTGAAGCTGGAGACTCTTATCTCCCTCACTAACTTTAAGCATCAGTTGTCAGAGCACCTTACCGATCACTGCACCTGTACACAGCCCATCTGAAATTAGCCCGCCCAACTACCTCATCCCTATATTGTTATTTATTTTGCTCTTTTGCACCCCAGTATCTCTATTTGCACATAATCTCTTGCACATCTAGCATTCCAGTGTTAATACTAATTGTAATTATTTTGCACAATGGCCTATTTATTGCCTTACCTCCATAACTTGCTACATTTGCACACACTGTATATATATTTTCTGTTGTATTTTTGACTTTATGTTTTGTTTTACCCCATATGTAACTCTGTGTTGTTGTTTTTATCGCACTGCTTTGCTTTATCTTGGCCAGGTCGCAGTTGTAAATGAGAACTTGTTCTCAACTGGCTTACCTGGTTAAATAAAGGTGAAATAAAATAAAAAATAAAATAAAAATGTTAATATATCTGGACAGTATGATGTATGTTAATGTATCTGGACAGTATGATATATGTTAATATATCTGGACAGTATGACGTATGTTAATATATCTGGACAGTATGATGTATGTTAATGTATCTGGACAGTATGACGTATGTTAATATATCTGGACAGTATGATGTATGTTAATATATCTGGACAGTATGACGTATGTTAATGTATCTGGACAGTATGACGTATGTTAATGTATCAGGACAGTATGACGTTGAGTCTGGTTAATGGGACCGTTCTCATGACCGTCCTTGTCCTCTATGTCACGATCAGTTATGTGTGTGTGTGTGTGTGTGTGTGTGTGTGTGTGTGCGTGCATGCGTGCGTGCGTGCGTGTGTGTGTATGTGTGTGTATGTGTGTGTGTGTGTGTGTGTGTGTGTCTGTGTGTGTGTGTGTCTGTGTGTGTGTGCGTGCGTGCGTGCGTGCGTGCGTGTGTGTGTGTAGATAGAGCAGGATCCTGCTCCTCCCAGCACTGCATCAGTCTCAGTCCCTCTACAGTATCAATCCCTATTGTCCTCTGGCTTCCTCATCAGTGTTGTTCAACTTGGTGTTCATCTCTTGTCTCATAAAGTCGTCTCTGTACTGTACTGACACAGCAGATTCAATGTCTAATGTCTCGGGGGGGGACTTTCAACATTTGCCAGATTATTTTCAGGAACCTATTTGAGTCTGCATCCAAAATGCACCCTGTCTTCTATGGTTCCCCCCGGGTCAGAAGCATCCCACTAATATAGGGAATAGGGTGTCATTTGGAACGTAGGCTTACTCAGTAGCTTGTAGGAAGGGGGCTTGGAAACTAAATTGAGTACAATCTATTTTTTTGCTATTGTATTTAGTTAATATAACAACGTGAGACGCAGATGAAGACTAATGATGGAGCTCATTCAGTTAAAGATGACATTTATTTTGATTACTCTCCTGCTTAGGTAAAAGATTTCATAATCTGGCCAATTTAGCAGGCGCCTGAAATGTCCGTAATGATGAACACATCAGTCAACCCCCTCCCTTTGTTGCCAGATTGGGTTACCCCCCCCCCCCCCCCACCCCCCTACTGTTGTTGCCAGATTGGGTTAACGTTGACTTATTGGGTCTCTGGAATAGTTTCAGGGCTGGAAAAAAAATGTTTCATGACTTTCCAATACGAGTCGACCTCATAAGACCTTTGTGTGTATCCTAAAGCCCATCAAAACTAGTTCACTATAAAGGGAATAGAGGTGCCATTTGGGACGTATCCCAAGACCTTTTGTTTAATCATAATCCAGACACCTGCTGTCATTTAGCTGACCTATAGACGGCATAACCATTCCCCTGTTGTGTAATTAAACAATGGACGCATCCCAAATTGCACCCTATTCACTAACTTTTAATTTTACTTTACTTTTGAGTCCTCTGGTCAAACGTAGAGCACTACATAGGCAACAGAGGGACATTTGGGACGCGAACCCCATCGGCAGATTAAATGGATCAATCACTTTCTATTGACAATAATGAGACATCCAGAACACGGTAATATTACAGAGGGGAACTGAACAACAGACAGGGAAGATATACTCTGTGTCCCAAACGGCTCCCTATTCCCTATTTAGTGCACTACTTTTTGACCAGAGCCCCTATGAGTAAACTATGTAGGGAATGGAGTACCATTTGGGACACATCCCATAATATTACAGAGGGGGACTGAAATGACAGAGAGGAAAGATTGACTCTCTTCAGCATTGTCATCAGCACAAGGCTTTTATGAAGATGGGCCTTGGGAATAAAGCTAAGTGAATGCAAATTCTAATTTACCCTTGTCGGATGTTCACCCAAAATGAATCCCCCCCCCCCTTTAACAGCTGCCAACTGCCCCCTTTAAGTCAGTCCTTGTGACCCAATTCTTAGATAAACTCACAGTCAGTCAGTCAGTCAGTCAGTCAGTCAGTCAGTCAGTCAGTCTCTCTCTCTCTCTCTCTCTCTCTCTCTCTCTCTCTCTCTCTCTCTCTCTCTCTCTCTCTCTCTCTCTCTCTCTGTCTCTCTCTCTCTGTCTCTCTCCCCCCCCTCTCTCTCTCTCTCTCTCTCTCTCTCTCTCTCTCTCTCTCTCTCTCTCTCTCTCTCTCTCTCTCTCTCTCTCTCTCTCTCTCTCTCTCTCTCTCTCTCTCTCTCTCTCTCTCTCTCTCTCTCTCTCTCTCTCTCTCAATTCAAGGGGCTTTATTGGCATGGGAAACATATGTTAACATTGCCAAAGCAAGTGAAGTAGGTAATCAACAAAAGTGAAATGAAACAGTAAACATTACACTCACACAAGTTCCAAAAGAATAAAGACATTTCAAATGTAATATTATGTAGTTAAAGTACAAAAGGGAAAATAAATAAACATAAATATGAGTTGTATTTACAATGGTGTTTGTTCTTCACTGGTTGCCCTTTTCTTGTGGCAACAGGTCACAAATCTTGTTGCTGTGAGTTTATCCAAATTTGGTTTGTTTTCAAATTCTTTGTGGATCTGTGTAATCTGAGGGAAATATGTGTCTCTAATATGGTCATACATTTGGCAGGAGGTTAGGAAGTGCTGATCAGTTTCCACCTCATTTTGTGGGCAGGGTGCACATAGCCTGTCTTCTCTTGAGAGCCAGGTCTGCCTACGGCGGCCTTTCTCAATAGCAAGGCTATGCTCACTGAGTCTGTACATAGTCAAAACTTTCCTTAAGTTTGGGTCAGTCACAGTGGTCAGGTATTCTGCCACTGTGTATTCTCTGTTTAGGGCCAAATAGCATTATAGTTTGCTCAGTTGTTTTGTTAATTCTTTCCAATGTGTCAAGTAATTATGTTTTTTTTCTCTCATGATTTGGGTGGGTCTAATTGTGTTGCTGTCCTGGGGCTCTGTGGGGTCTGTTTGTGTTTGTGAACAGAGCCCCAGGACCAGCTTGCTTAGGGGATTCTTCTCCAGGTTAATCTCTCTGTAGGTGATGGCTTTGTTAAGGAAGGTTTGGGAATCGCTTCCTTTTAGGTGGTTGTAGAATTTAACCGCTCTTTTCTGGGTTTT